>JAILXH010196983.1:0-12932 GCA_023558415.1 Piaractus mesopotamicus | reverse complement strand
GTTGTTGATTGCTGCCCTGTAATTGGCTGGTATTTGGCACTGCAGCAGGGGAGACAGGAACCTGGGCATCCTTCCATTGCAAAATGCTGGCAATAGACTTCTTGGGGTTACCCCACCATGGATGCCTCCTAGAACTGCTGGGACCCAAACCTGAATCTAAGTTGTTACGTGCACCTCTGCAATGCTAAGCATGAGCTTCAAATGCTACTAACCATTACATACAAATAGCAATTAAAAGTACATTAATCACAGTATGAACATGTCTTGTTCCTGCGGCAACATTTGCAATGACAAATCAATATAAAGAAGCACATAGCACATTCTCTTATACAAAGAGAAACAATCCAATTTGAAGCATCAGTCGTACCTGGGCAGTGAGCTGGATTGGCTGCGAGAGGGCAAGCGGGGGTGGGGCTTGAGTGGGACTTTGTTCAGGTTTGGTTTGCTGCTGGACCTGCGCTGGGGCCTGGCTGGCTTGCTGCTGCTGGGCCTGCTGCTGCTGATTGGCAGCGGCGGCAGCTTGGGCAGCATGGGCAGCATGGGCAGCGTGTGCCACGCTGGACTGCTGGACAGCAGCAGCCAGGAGCTGTGCCTGGGCTTGCTGGAGCAAAAGCTGTTGCTGTGCTGGGAGGAGAGCCGCCAGCTGGAGGTAGGAGCAAGGAATGGAGAGAAAGACCCAAAGCAGGGGAGAACAAAGGAGACAACAGTGTCACCGAAGCAGCAGCAGCTGAAGCAGCATGAGTGAGAAGGCTTCATAAATGTTAAAGTAGCCTCTGTGTGGAATTGCAGGGTTGTAGGAGGGTAAATATAAGTGTTAGAGCAATAAAGGGTGAAAAAAATTTAGAAAATGAGAGGGAAAAAGAGAGAAGGAGTGTACAGCTCAGTTCAAGTATGGTCTTAGCAAATTACTGTGTTATAAGTCATGTGTTATTAGATGTACTACGAAACTAATCAACTATTACCTTATTATCTGTTATTATCTATGATTAACTTAACATGTTAAATACAGTGTGGCCTGACACTAAATGGACAGCACCCCTTTTGGCTGTTTTGCTGCATAATGACAATGGTAATGCAAGGACATTTATTAATTTATTCACTTATCACTGTCGGAACAAAACCTCATATCTCCAAACAGGAAAACAAAAAAAAATCTTAACTTTTAATGTAAGTTAATGGAGAAATGATTTATTATTTAATTATTAAATTATAGTAACTTTGGAGCATTTCTATTGGTCCCTTTATCATGAAATTGTGACACAATGTACAAGACACAGTTTCAAGTGATGTAAAAAATGAAAAACAACTAAAATAAATACATGAGGTTTTGTCCCGACAGCGACGATATATTCATAATATGTGAATCATATAGGAATCACAACCCTATATGATTGTCTACCATTTTCAGGGCTGTAAGACAATTAGCTGCTAAGTTGTTTCTTGCCCACCTCAATGGGGTTGTAATCAGTTCATGCACAAGAGATGATGATTCTACATGTGGTGCTTGCATCTGGAGACTATTGCTGTGTCTTCTCAACATGAAGGTCAAAGAAGTGCAAATGGAAGTAAAGTAGGCCATTATGAGGCTGAAGGAATCTATAACACTCACATACAGACACTGCCAAAACATTAGCTGTGTCAAAATCAACTGTCTGATGCATTGCTAAGAAGCAAGAACATACTGGTGGTCTTAGCATAAACAAATAACCTATCTGACCATGGAAGACACCAGTAGTGGATGACAGAAGAACTCTTTCTATCATGTAGAAAAATATGTATTCAACTGTTAAACTCTCAAAACTCTCTCCAGGATGTGGGCAGATATGATACCAAAAATGAAAGACTACACCAGCATGACCTCAGAGAGTTTACCACAATATGCAACCAAGTACAAAACATCATAATTTTATTTTAAAATTATGTTAGTATGATTATGTGTAATCCCCCCCAAATGGGAGAACTATGAAGCCCAAAATGGGAGAACTTCCTGAAGCACAAATTCAGTCAAAATGACACAAATTCTGTCACTAATAAGTGACAGCTAATAAGAGGTGCTACAATTTATTTAATGAAAAGAAAATGTCAGCAGTAATATTTAATTGCTCATCAACCCCTTTTGAAGTTGAGTTTAGGTCTGATGTTCACCATTTTTCTTAAAATATTCAGAGGTCATAAGAGTTTACATGTTTAACACGCTTACACGTGGATGTACAATGATAACAGAATTAGTATCAGTATCAGTACTGGCAGATTATTGCTTAAAAAATGATGTTTAGATTTGAGCAATATTTAAAACTGATTTTTGATTATGTATTTATTGTAAAGCACAGAACGATTAGGTAATGCTGGGCTTCCGTGCTAAATTCCCTCCATTTTACTCATTTTACTGCATCTGTAACCCTAAAGAAATAAATGATACATGTCTCTGCAATTCTAATCCAGGTAGATCTAGTCTAAAATTCTACATTTTAAAAATGTTCATGTATTGGCATTTGTATTGCCATCACCAGATATGTACATGTTAAATATCAGATCTCAGCATCAGCCCACAATTCCCATATCAGTCCATCCCTACCTCATACCCACAGTGTTGCCATTTTGTCTGTGCGTTTCAGTGTTTTTGTGTGCATATGCGTACCCCAGCAAGCTGACTACCAGCCAGCATGAGCTGTGTGTGTGGTAGGGTGGGCTGAGCAGGGGCAGGAGGTGGAGCATGAGAACTGGGCATCTCGGGTGGTTCTTCTGTTTTAACCTGTAACACAAACACACACATACAAGGTAAATAAAATGAGTCTTATTTGAAATGAAATATATTCATTCTACGTACACTTCAAAAGAAAATCCATCTTTGTTTTACTAGGTGCATCAGAATGTTGCCATTTGATTTTTTAAAAATGTGAAATAAAGAAAAAAGAACTGCACCCATGATCTGCAACAAATCTGCAAATTAATCTGGTGTGCGACATGGGTGGACTCTAAAATAGGAGGTGATATGGCAAAAACATTTTATGATACGCATCACAATATTTTGACACAGACACAATGTATCAGCAGTGCCGCATTTAAAAACAGCCAGCAAAAACTGTACAATGATTTTTATTTGACTCCCTAAAATGGCAAGTTTATTACATACTAAAGCTTATTATTCAGTAACTATAGGGACTTCAATGCAAAAGGGTTGGGCTATTCTTAGGTTATAGAAGTGTGTAATAAAACTTTAGGCCCGCCAGTGGGCCCTGACCATTTAAGGGGTTAACGTTTGACATAGCATAATACACTTTAAATTAAACAGGACTAATTACGCTCATTTTGTAATGAAACGTGAATGTTCTGTGTTCTCCATGTTAAGTATGGATGTTTTCCACAATGTGCTCAAAAAAGCAAACAAAATGTATCATGATAACAATAAAATATCATCTTTTTGCCCCCTTCTATGCTAAAATGTGACTGAAATAAGACAATATATATTGTCAAATTAACCAAAATTTAAACATACATAGAACATAAGTAATTCTTTCTAATCTTTCAAGTTCAGTCACTTAGTTGTCTACAGTACTGAGTTCACAGTTCTTAGTGACACATCACTCACAAATTCACTCATTCAATCACATACTCACGGATGTTTACAAAAAGGTAGCAGCAGGGCCTGTCCAAGCAGTTAATGCTATGCAAATAGGCGCTCCAGCGCCTGTAACTGTACATCCACCACCTTCAACCGCCTCACGCTCCTCTACGCTTTACCACTTCTTACTCTTTGCCTTACACTCACTTACTCACTTTCTCTCTCGCTCTCTCTCTCTATCTTGTCAGACATCTGGGCGGGGAACAGTCGTTATGAGACAGTCATTCAGTCTTATTTGCATATTACTGACTCTTTAAACAGAATCACCTGAGGGTTCCCACGCGTCAAAAGAAAAACATTCCCACACTGGCCAACGCACACGTTCCAAAACAAATTCACATACCTCCACGTGAACGCCCCCATCTACCTACCTACACCCCACACTGACACACTCACCTTTGTGTGGCTTGGGGTCGGAGAGAGGCAGAATGGACTCGTTTTCATCGGCTGGGTCTGAGTGGAAAGGAGGAAAAAAAGACCAACACACAGCAGGCGTTAGATTTCGCATGATACCACAGACGTAATCGGGCCTAAATACGACCACAAAAACCTTCCATCTGCATCTGCGGAACACTGGTGAAATGCTTGCAAAATCAAATATTTCTGATAGATAAGTGGCTATCGTAGACTGTCAGTAGGAATCCCCAGACCTTCTGCCCCAATTCAGTGCATTCAATTTACAATTACGATTTAACTGCAAAAAGAATAAGAACAAATCACAACATATGTTGTGAAATCACAATATACAATTAGGCTAGAGTAAATTCTGATTTATTCTTCCTGTTTTAGTAAACAAAGAAATGTATATGCAAATCTTTTGCTATTAATTTAATTAATATTAATCTTACCCACAAATCAGCATAATTACATGTAAATAAAATACAACAAACCAAATTAATTACATTGTTAAATATATTACTGATAACTTAGTCGTCACATCTGCCCATGCATGGTTCTTTCGATAATACTCATTGACAATACAAAGTCATGTTAAAATGAAAAATAAAGCAATTTGATATTTAAGAGAAATAAAAGATGACACACCTGATCGCTAGCCTCAGGACTGTTCCTCTCTGAGTCTGTAAGAGAGGAGGCGCGCACACACACACACACACACACACACACGAGGTCAGAGTAGTGCCTCGGGCTTCGGCCCTCACATCAACAAAGAGTCAGCTGGTTAGCCAGAGGCATCACATTACTGGAATACCACAGAGCGTTTAACCTGGGTTGACTGAGTGTTTATGTGTGTGTGTGTTCGGGTGTGTGTGAGAGTGAGTGAACGCATGTGTTGTGTGTGTATGTGTGTGTACACGTGTGTTGGCCTTTATTGTGGCAAAATCAGAGACTCTAGCTGACTAAAGTGTTCTGCGGATCTGATTCATGTTTAGTGGAAAATGTGAGAAATGTCACAAAACTGGATCCCATCAGCAATCCACAAACACACACACACACACACACCTACAAGTATAATACATGAAGAAATTAATCACCATGAGTAAACGTGCACAGTATGCCTTATTTCTTTCCCACACATGCTCATGTAATAATGAATCACAGAATCTAACACAAATTCACTGTCCTACATGTTTTCAAAGAAGCAAACACACACACTATTTTTACCTGTGCTGTCTGCAGGAAAGTCAGCCCCAGTCTTCTCATCCTCAACTGTTTTAGACATCTTGATATCTACTGTAAAGAGAGTAAAAGCAAGACAGAAAATATCTGATGTGAAATCTTTGGTCGTGTCATTGTACTGTTGCAGGAAATGGCAGCGAGGCTCAATGTCCACTCATCAAGCACAAATGCGCTACATGGTTACCAGCATCACGCTGAGACCCTGCATGAGGAAGGGACACACTAGCAAGGACAGTGGACAATATTTCCGTTCACACTTGGCTAGAAAAACAGTATGTAATCAGTGTTGTAACAAAGCCCAGTATTTCCAAAATGGTTGTTTACATTGTTAACTTTAATGCTAAAGTAATGATTTTAATGTAAGAAATTCAACATGAAACGTTCGCACAATTTAAAAGACTGACTTTTTCTAACAGTGTTAAAAAACAAAAACTGAAAAAAGTTACCAGGTTTTGACAGTGACAATATGCAAAATGGCTCGGTAGAATGCTCACGTTAAAATAAAGGAAACGACTTCACACACACAGACAGAGCAGAATAAATCGGTGTCAAACAAACATGGAACACATGGCAAATTCAACAAAAAGCACAAATGCTGTGCTGCGAAAAAAGGGAAAAAACAAATTGTCTCTGTACTGTTAAGAGATAAAAAAGAAAGAAAAAAGAAAGAAGGAAAACAGTTTTAAAAATTCTGTGACCTTTGTGCTACTATAAAAGGTAAAATGGTTACCAAAAAGGAGCAGGGGAGAGGAGATGTGTTCCTAGATGCACTTTCTCCTTAGCTGTGACAAATATATGATATTTTAAAATAATCAAATTTAAAAAGAAATATAAAATGATTCTAATTTCTTAGAATTTGGGTCACCCCCAGTGTCCTAAATATTTCTTAATTGCCAGACACTGACCAACTGCTGTTCATTTGAGATGACTTAGCTCAACCTTGTATTTCAGTTTAGAACTAGTAGACAGACAAAATGAGAAAGTGAAGGAAAGAGAACTCAAATCTCAAACTTCAGGAGTCACCAAAGAAATGTTAGCATGTTTTCAAATAAATATTCAGCTGACATTAAATGCTACAAATCAACACTGTAATCAGCACTGTTCAATTTACAGTAGGAAAAAGCACTAAGCACTGAGTTTTGGTCCAAAAGCAACACACACACGTATTTGAGTGAGAGTTATGTGAGAGAGGGGGATACATAAGACTCAAACAAAAAATGACTGAGCTTTTATATATATATATATATATATATATACACACACACACACATATTTTTTCCCTGTGGAACGGAAAGGTTTAATGCACAAACAACTACAGATTACACGTAATATAACACCTGTATTTCCTACACCTTTTCTGATGGAGAGACATGCCTTGTCCTGCATTTTATACACACACATACCTCAAGCTACTGAGAGAAAATGAGAAAAGGGGTCTCATCTAGCAGAGAAGTGCACCTTGTTTTCCACAGAGGGACTCCAGGCCTCTTTTGTTCCATCAAAGCCTGAAATCTGCACTTACCTCAAATCATTTTGCCATAAACAGGCTTAGATTACATTTCCCTATATTTCAGAGATATGGACTAGCACTGGAGCACATTACTGAAATAACATGGATGTGTTACACTAATAAATTGTTTGATACATCTAAGCAAAAAGGGTTCTAGGTTTTATAACAATGTTAAACCCACTTTAAAGGGTTATTGAAGGAATCATATACAACAAAATTTCCATTACAGAGAAGAATATTGTAACCACGCAAAGAACCGTTTAGGCATTCAAATGTTTTTTGAGTTGCCATGGCTCTGTATTTATCAGTTGCCTTTACTAAAGAGCTCCTGGAGAAAAGTTTTACGAGTGCAGACATAAAGCCTACATGTTTTTTTTTAATGCCTTGGTTGGACAAATAGACAAATAGAAATTAACTTTCTTTTTGGGTGGACAAAAATGCACACGTGAGGAGCATAAAAAACAGTCTGATACAAACGTAAAAAGGCTTTATAGTGTGAGTGGAGAAAGCAGCTGAAATGCCCTGAAAAAGACTCACGTTGCTGAGTAAGTCACGAAATCTTCGTTGTCACGACATAAAGGGATAAATAAGTCTGAACACATAAGGTCAACACCGTAGGCCGTTTTTTCTCTCGTAAAATGTAATGTAGATGTAATGTCACCACATTCTGCCTACATCTCCTTCGCACATTTCTTCATCAGTGACCTCCGTGTAATGAGGTGAGATGTTGTCTTTTCTCTTCACCTCGTGTGTGTGACTGTAAGACTCGGTCTCCGTTACTATGACTCTCCAGCATCCTCGCGCTTCGCTCTCCTTCTCCAAAACGGCGGGAATGCGCTAAAGCTAAAGCTAACGCTAACGCCTCTGCTCCTCTCAGCGGTTCACTGACTACTTCTCGGTTGCTTTAGTCACACAGGGCGCCAAAGCTGAGCGGACAGATTCACTTTCCGACCGAGGTTTTTGTTGTAGGCTGACTGAAACTCACAGCCTCCGCCACCCACCGACTTTGCGTTACTAATTTCGTCTGGCTTACTCACTGATATTAAAAAGCAAGCTCGCAAAATTCAACGAGGTTTTCCAACAGATATTGGCTTTGTGTGTTTAAGCATTTCAAGACAGCAGAGACATACACGGATGCCCTGAAAATCCCGTCAATGCTGAATGGACCTAAATTTCATAAAAACAGTAGAAACAGAGATAGTTACGACATGTGAGGATGAATATAAATTATCTGAGCGTAAAATTATTGTTTTGGTCGATGCAACTGAAGCAACCTGAGTAATGAACGTGCTGCTTTGAGTCTTAAGGTTTCCTTTAAAACATAAAATATTTAAAATACCATTTATAAAAATTAACACGTTTATGACAACAGGGACGTTTCAGTCAGTGTATCCAAACTCATCTGTCAGTGAAATACTATTTTCATAGTGTTCAAAGTACGTTTATCCAAATTTGCAAAAATGCTAAGGCGGATTTAGTGACTAAATACATGCAGGCTAAATGACATACAAATCACATACGTATAATACTTATTTTATCTGGACACTCCTTAGACAGTCCTGCTCAGTGTATTATGAATTTTAGAGAATGGATTTCCTTTCTGTAGGTTAAAGATTAGAAACCGATGAGATAGTGGAAGGTAATACGACCGTATGGCGAAGACGAATGAGTGTCACTTTCTTACCCACAAATATCTCTGCAGTGACTCACTGTAACGTTACGTACAAACTTCCTGCTTCTTGTGGTCTTCCACACACCAGCACATGCATGTGGGTTTGTGTGTGTGTGTGTGTGTGTGTGTGCGTGTGAGAGAGAACTGTTGATTCACCCAGTAAGTTTTGTTAGCCATATTGCAATTCATCAACTTGTTCATGCTTACTATAAGTTCTAAGACTCAAACATAAAATGCATAAATAGGTTATTAAATTGCAGGTTGACAAAACTTATTAGGTGAGCCATGCATGTGCTGGTGTGTGGAAGAGAGACATAGAGGTAAGTTTGTCAACCAGACTGCAATTTAAGTGATTCTCACCACAGTTTTAGGGAAGCATGACTAAGATTAAACTGAGTTTAGTTATAAATTTACGACTGGACCTAGACTTTATTACAGGTATCAAGGTCATAAAACAACTTAGCAGATCTCTGCATGTTTACCAACTAAATTTTACTTCTAACTAAATACATATAAAATACTAAAATATTACTAAGCAAATTAAGCAATATTAAAAAAACTACTAGCAAACAAATTGTATAGAATAAATGCAAGTCAACATAAACACAGTAAAATGTGTTTTTTGCTTTTCTTTAAATCCAGCACCTGATTTAACTTAATGAAGGCTTGATTAGCCAAACCAGGTACTGGACGATAACTATACTGGTAGTATATATCAGTAAGTGTAAAATTTGGCCAAAATAAGTTAAGTGAACATACTGACATACATTTATTCACTACTTACTGAATTAATATAATTTATATTTATTCTAATATTTGCATTTTTCTGAGCAAACAAATGCATGATGCCCATCCAGATAATCAGCTTTTTAAGTACAATTTTCTTTCAGTGCCTATAACGATTGCACCGCATTGCTATAGATTTCATAAAATAACCAAATGCACAATCTTCTGAAAAAGACTTACACTTAAAAATGATTAAATAACCAAACATTTCTTATTAAAAAGTAAATCTTAATGAGTGTAAGTATTGTGTATATAAAAGAATATGCTTATATGGCATGATTCCAAAGTTGATGTGTTAGCATGTCATAACAGTGGAGGAAAGTGGCAGCAAGAGTCTGCTCCACTCAGAGCAGGTTCTCTTCCAAGAAATTCTCACATATGGAGTAAATGATGTCAACACATATGTGCCTCTGAAAGCAGGTATGCACAATTGCACTGACCTCAGGCAAACATTAATTCATAGCAGTTACACCACTGTATGAAACCTAGGACACACATTTTGTGGACAGATAGATGGACACACACACAAGTAAAGTATGTGGTGTCCCACATTCCTCTAGAGAGTTGGCCTTGACATTTCATTACTATTGCTCTTACTCCAGCTGGTTTTGATGTTCTCTCATTAGCAGAGTAGTTACCAACGGCAAAGCTAATTAACCCCTAAACCCCACCTCGGGAGAGATCATTAGAGAGAAAGGGAAAGGAGGGGAGAGAGAGGGAGAGAGAGAGAGAGAGAGAGAGAGAGAGAGAGAGAGAGAGGGCAACACACTCACCTGGAATCCAGACATTTTGCCATGGCCGCCATTTTATAAATAAACTGCAGTTCTTTGTCTTCTGTTTCAAAGTTGCAAATTTGTCAGCATGCAGAGAAGGACTCACTCTTAAAATCGCTCCGAACAATGTTGTGTGGACCAGTGCAGCAATATCTTGCCATCCACTATTCCAATTAACCAAATGAATGCAAAGTCCGATATGAATATTTGTTGATATAGTTCAACTTAGAATAGTGAGAACTTTTTAGCCTAAATCAATAGTCCTATGACTCTGAATACATAATCTGAATCTGTGTGAGGCCAACAGGCCAGAAAGATGAGAAAGAGTGATTGATGATAAAGAAGAAAAAGACACACACACACACACACACACACACATAGTCACTCTCTCCTAACCTCCTCCCAGCCACCTCCTTCCTCCACCCTCAAAAGCAGTTCTGTCCTTCTCTCCAGCACCTCCGCCTCACTCACATTGGCTGCGCAAGAAGAGAACAAGCGAGAAAAGATAAAAGAAGAGACTGAGGGGGAGAAGGGGGCTTGTGGTCTGCTGGTATGGGGGCTAGAAATGTGGCTTAATGTGTCGAAGAGTGCGAAAAGGACAGACAGAGAGAACGACCTAGAGACCAAGAAAAAGAGACAGTGAGAGGGAGAGAGTCATCACTGGAAAGTGCTGGGGTGGCTGGAAAGTGCTCATCACTCGAATGAAAAACAAGTCTCTGTCACTCTCGTGCTTCCTTTACTTCACCCTCCTTCCTTTTCCACTGTTCTCGCACAGCGTGCCATTACAACTCATGAAAAGGAAACTGCAACAGCGTGCCTTGGCCACATGGGGGCAGCCTCACCATGCAAGACTGATGGAAAATCAATCAGTCAGTTCATGAGGCCAAAACTGCACTGTTAGTGTTGGCCACAGTCTGTAACTAATTCTAAGTTAATACTGATATTTATCTAAAAAAGTACAACATTCAGAACCAGCAAACAAAAAGGGAAAAAAGACTACTGTGTCAATACTGTTAAACACTGAACTGTGTATCTGCTCACAAACAAGCCCACCCGACAGCTTAAGCCCTGCACCCACTCAGCTTCATGATAGATCTGTCTTTGGGGCGCTTGCAAAGTGACAAAGACCTAGGATTTGCGTGTGTGTGTGTGTGTGTGTGTGTGTGTGACACTGGGTCACAGTGAGGAGTTTAGCAGATTTCGGGAGGCCCTCCTCCCTTTTGTACCCTCATAACCTCCTCAGCAACGCCTGTCAGGTCTGTGACAGACGGCGCGTGGGTGTGTACGAGTGTGTGTGTTAGGGGCAAGAAAAGAGGGGTGCAGGGTGACGTGTGTTGGGATCAGAGGTCAGTCCAACGCTAGCCCACTGCAACCCCCCCAAAAAAAAGCCCTCTGACCTCCGGAGAGGCCAGCCAAGGGGTTCGTCTACCCTTAAGCTGAGGGGGGACCGCAGGAGGAGGAGGTTCAGAAAGATCACCGGCCAAAACAGTGACAAGACAAGAGCAGCTTATGTTAAGTTACAGTGCAAATATACATAGGATGTAACTGAAAAAAACAATATTTATTCTATATTTAGAATTTTTTTCCAGTAGTTAAAGTGAAGGATATCAGGTTCATGCTACAAATCTGAAATTTAAATTGTGCATATGTCTATGAATAATTCTAAGATGTTTCTCTCTCTTTATATGTATAATTTTTTTTTTCAAAAAGCATTAAAGACCAATTTTTGCTTTTCCTTATTTCATGATATACATTGTTGGGAGTGGTTTTACATAAACAAGAAACATCAGTGCAGTCTTCTGATTAATGCCATCTTTATTAGTGAAACAGAAATGTGTTAAAAGTGCGTTATAAACCAGCTGTTATTCTTTTCAAGCCTCGTCTTGTTGCAAATGGATGTATAGCATTGTGGAACAAAACTCTTCGTATATAAAAAATCTCCTTGCTCTCATATATCTTCAAAGTGGTAACTTTACAGGAGGAAAAAAATAATTAATTTTAGTGTCTAATGTTAATATAGCAGGAGTTTATTCAAAGTTATTTTAGATTTTTGGATGTCTGTTGGTCCATTTGTTATAAAATGTTCACACAATGTAAATGGCAGCTGGTATTTTCCAATGATGTTAAGAATAAAAATGAAAAAAAAAGAGATTTTGCTATGTCAGTGATAATGTATATTTTTAATGATCTATTTTAAGTTAAATTATTTATGTGTATATTTTCTTTATGCAAAATTATCTTAAGCTATACACACTGATTTGAAAATTAGGTTTTCACCCATTAAAAAAAATCTGAACTCAGTCATTTAGAAGTGGACCATCAACAGTGGTTAACTCCACCAAATAGGCTAAGATTTGCAACTGCCGCAAAGGTGTTTTAAACATGGTTCATAAGGTTCATGCGCATCTACTTCGACTGTGCTCTCCCTCTCTCTCTCTCTTCCCAAAGGTAAAGTTCACGCTTGGTTCCCCCTCTCTAAGAAGGGAGATGAAGGCAGGCGGGTTGGACTGTTAAATCTTATTGGCTGTTGACCTGATTTAAAGACAATGGAGTGGAACAATGGAGGAGTACAGGTTTAAAATTAGACCCCCGAGTTCCTCCCTCTCTCTTTTGCTTCCTCTCTCGTTCCCTTCCTCTCACCAAATGGCCCAGCGAATGTGGCCGAGTCATGGTCAAGTTCAATATTCACCATCTTGTTCTGTCACAGAACACAGAGCACAGAACGTTTATATAGTACACTTTTTTTCCTAGAAAAGTGGCTGACAGACTTCATTGCTGATTTCTTGAACATTTCGTGCAAATTACTTTAAATTTTTGAACTTGACCCCTAAACTTTAAACTTTATAGGAACCACTGGCCTGTTTCTCTCTTTTTCATTATCTCTCTTCCTACTTTCTTTCCTTTTCTTCCTGGCAGTTTTTCACTCTTTTA
>JAILXH010196941.1:0-11471 GCA_023558415.1 Piaractus mesopotamicus | reverse complement strand
TCCTTATGGCTTGTTCATGATTTTTTTGATTGTCTCCATTTGTCTTGCTGCCAGCCCTCCTCTTCCTCGTTTACTTCGTTAACTGTTCTAAGCACTGTCTTTTCCAATGAATTCCCACAATGTGTGCAAAATAAGACGTGAGTGAGAAGTCATGCTTGATTTGGTCAAGGATCTATTTGTTTGTTTTCTTCGCAGTCCAGCGTACTCTCAAAAGTCTTCGCCAGCACCAAAGTTTAAAGGCACCAGCACTTTTTCCTGTCCTGCTTTTTTATTGTCCAGCTTTCACATGTCATAAAGAACCACAGAAAAGACCACAGCTTGAATGATTCTGATCTTTGTTTGTAGAGACACGTCATTACTTCTGAAGATCTTTTCAAATGTAATGATTAGCACTTGTTCTGCCGAGTGCTAATCTGTGTCACATTTTGTGACTGTTGGATCCTCTGTTGTAATAACTGATCCCAGTAGGCAAAAGCTGTCCAACACTTCTACATCTTCACCATCGATGGAGAAGTTAGCGCTCATTCCTGTTGTCATAACCTTTGTTCTCTTCATACTGAGCTGCAGTCCCATCTTTCCACTCTGTTCTATGACTTTCCTTATAAGGTCCTTCAAGTCTTGAAGCCCTGTTTTTCCATTATAACATTCTAATGTTAAAGGTAAATTTGAGCAGTCAGTTTTGGGTGGGCCAATGATAAAGGAAGGTGGACCCTGGCCCATTGGGCCCAATCAAAGCACGGCCACTGCTTACGACAGTAATGATGTTTTGGACTGTGTCAGACTCTTTAGGGATGATCAAGTCCAGTCCTGAAGGTCCAGCAGTTTTTGGTCATATTCCTGCTGTACGTGCCTATTAAACCTGGTAGCTAACTGCTGAATCACACTGTGTGAGAAGAGTAATCGCCAAACTGTGCTGAGTCTTGATACTGAGATGAAAGTGGCTGTTTAGCAGCATGTTGGCAATTCTTACCTCAGGTCCGGGTGGGCCTGGTGGTCCTGGAGGTCCAAGGTCACCTATTTTCCCCTTTCAAGCAGGAGAAAAGTGACAGAATGTAAACTTCAACATAATTTTCACACGCACATACACAGGCAGACACACCCTGCTAGGAGGTGTGGAGTTAATCCTTGAAAGCTTCACTGACTTTTATTGATTTTCCTTACATAGGATCACTGATAATGTAAGTATTGAAAGCACTGTGGGCGGCTTAAGTGGAAATAATTTTCATATAGCCTTGTAATAACGCTTCATCATTGGCAGCCGTTGGATGGATACTGCAGCAGCCTAACACAAAACAAAACAGTGATTGCTGTAGATGCTAACACAAGCCACAACTGCACTCCTTCCTCTCCCAGTGCCAGGATAAACCATTTTTAAAATAGGCACAAGTACAAAATGTCAATCAGCTGCAAGCGCGGTCTTGCAGAACTGAAGGCCGGCAAAGCTTTCCTCACTTTAACACAGTGCATGCGCCATAAAGAGAGTGGACTGGAGGCTAAACAGGTGTTTCTAGTGTGCAAAACAAATTGCGAGCAGCCATTGTTCTTGAACAGCTCTGAGAGTGAAGGTCGTGCCGGCAGTTTCTTAAATACACAGTGTGTTTATGGAGTTTTCTCAGTAATGAGGTGCTGTGCTAATGACTGGCTATCGTACCGCTGGTCCAGGTTTTCCACGTGGGCCAGGTGGTCCTGGAACACCAGCAGCCCCCTGCACAAACGACAACATTAGGAAACATTAGCATGGTGACAAACATTAAACTAAAGAACGTCTATAAAAATGTTCCTAAGAACCTTTTCATCTATAAAGTTTCCATTTCACAGATGCAAAAATTTTATGTCATCAACATATCAATGCTAATTTGCAATGGTATCCTTAGAAACAAAAATTTCTGAATGCACTCTCCTTCTCATTACATTTGCGCCATTTGACGCTCTTATCCAGAGCGACTTACAATATGATCATTTTTCTCAGGTACGCAAAAGTAGTGTTAGGAGTCTTGCCCAAGGACTCTTACTGGTATAGTGTAGGGTGCTTACCCAGATGGGGACTGAACCCCAGTCTACAGTGTAGAAAGCAGAGGTGTTACCCACTACACTATACCAGCTGCTGTTTATTGTTTTCCAATCTTCAGGCTCATAAATTTTTCCCATAAATTTTAATTACATTTTTCCCATAACATATCCATCAGTTTCCCCTACCTTGTCACCTTGATAACCATATTCTCCTGGCTCCCCTCTTGATCCAGGTTCACCCTAGATTATACATCATCACAGAGATATTACAGGCTAAACATTGCAGACTTAGTGCAGCCGCAGTTTCACTTTCAAAGAAACAACAATCCTCTAACATTTGTAAATTCATAAAAGCATCTTTATTCATAACCCCAAAGAGGAACCACTACAAGTAGCATGCTAGTACTGCAATAAACGTCATTGCTGTCAATGTCAGCAACAACAAGACTACAAGAATCAAGCATTGTGAAGATCTTCTGATCAACTTCTGATGCTAGTGTAGCCAGTCTGAGACTGTCTGGGATACACTGTAGCACCTGTGTAACACCATTAACATATGTCAGAACTACATTACTAGAACTATTACTTTATGACTTTGGGGAAATCTTATACAATCAAGTACAGCTTTTAGTTCAAGATGGCTTTACCTAAATGTTACAGCTAAACTAAAACTAACTACAATTATCCATAACTGATGCGAGAGGCTCAAAACATGTACAGATTCACTGCAATAATAGAAATATTTAGATCACCTTATCACCTTTCAATCCAGGTGGCCCCACCCCTCCCGCCAGGCCCTGCCAATGACAGAAGAGGTGGTTTTCAACAAAGGTTTTTATCGTCCACCAGTGAGGTTACAAAGAGCAAGTGGTCATTACCTGAGGTCCCACAATGCCAGGCAGTCCACGAAGTCCCTCAGGCCCAGGATCACCCTGAGAAACAAGAGAATAAAATAATTGCATTACTTTAGACTGAACCTTTATGTGACCTTTATATGACTGATTGTGTAGTAGTTTTGTAAGAGATGCAAAAATCACTGCGATACTCAGAAGTTGTTTTATAGTTGCAAACTTGCTTAAATTCATTAACAGCATTTCATTCTCAAGTCAACGTTGTGCTGAGGAAAGAGTTGAAGCAAGGTTTTTTTTTTAGAACTGGTCATGTCTTTCATTTCTTTGAAATGACAGACAAGCCTCTGGGCAAGAAAAGGCTGGGTATACACTGAAAGAAGCTGAAAGAAATGACTGACATTTAGTGGTCCATTTCCAATGTATCAACAAAACCTTAAAAACGCCAGGTGAAACATGTCTGCTTTGTGTCTAGAAACATCTCAGTGCACTTACTAGCCAGTGTCATTGGTAGCTAACAAAAATGTGATTAGGTTCAGTAAGTTATTTTCATTACTCTCTAGATATACTTCTCCAGGCATGACCCTCTAAGTTGCTGGAGATTACAGAGATTAGTTCCAGTCCTAACCTACTGTACCCTTCGCCAATAAACAGACGCTTCTAAAGACGTTGATAAGCTGTATCAGGTGTGCCTGATTAAGGGCAGCAAATCTTCATGAGAAGGGGTTAAGCATGACTGGCCTACTTGTGACAGGTACTGCATGACAGGTTTACGAAGAAATTCTCAATCCATTCTTTTCCCCGTCTTGTGACAGCTATTCTGACACAAATTTCCTCCAGGTCTCAAACAGTGCATTCCAAGGGTGTCATCACTCTTTAGAAAAGGTCTACAACATCAAGTCTGGGTGCATTATCTCTCAAAAGCGCACTTCTTAAAAAAAAACTCCAGGCCTTTGAGAATATGCACAGTGACCACCTGAAGAATTAGTGTTTTTGCTGGATAATCAGGCAGCTACAAAGCCGTGTCTGCATCACCAGCAGTTCGTCACAACACGCAGAAATGTATGGATCATCTAGAAAATTCTTTGTTAGATCAGGAGAAAAAAAGGAATTATGGAGAAAGCCTTAAACACAGGTACCATACTTTGGCAATTCAGAGGGTGCAGCTTTAGCTCTGTCGGGTACGTCTGCAGACATGCATGGGAATGTGGCGGACATGATACTGAGTGTTTCTATGTTGCCAAAGGTTTGCCAGTGATGGAGGTGTGATTGGTTCTTATCATTAGTGCTAGGAAGGAGGTGGGCCATCACCACAGAGCACTAAACAAACGCTACAGAGTTAAACTGTAGTAATAACGGGATTTTAATTTATTGTATTTATGGCATGAGTGGGGGTAGTCGTGGGCTGGAGGTTAGGGAGCCAGCCTTGTGACCAGAAGGCCGTCGGTTTCGATCCCCTGAGCCCACAAGACATGACTGAAGTGCCCTTGAGCACCTAACCCCCAACTGCTCCCCAGGCACCGTTGATAGGGCTGTCCACCGATCTGGGCAGGTGTGCTCACTGCCCCCTAGTGTGAGTGTTCACTAGTGTGCATGTATGTGGGTGTTTCATGTATGGATGGGTTAAATGTGGAGGCCAATGGTTCTGAATTCTGAATTCTGTATTCCGTTTTATATCTGAGTTAAAGACTTACTGGAACCAGCTTCCTCACCACTTAATAACAATATATACCTTCAATTTTAATTTCTGCAAAGGGTGTGAGCGGATATGTCGGTGTGGAGAATAGAGACAAAGATCAAACCACTATTCTATTTGTATCTGCTTGCCACACTGCTCAGATTAACCGATTAGCTATTATCTGCTAACTATGGGACGGACAGCTGTGAATGGTCTGAGGTTGGTAATCCTGCTGAGCAGTGGACAGCTGAAGCATTAGCAAGGAAAGGTTCTTCACTTATCCCTGATCTTCAGATTCATCAAAATGATTTATTCAGGAATCAGTGTCCTCCAGCAGCCTGAGCCCACTACCATAAAGGGTGTGTGGCATGAAAAAAAACAGTACATCTGGAGCTGCTAAAGTCAGGAATCGGGGATGGGGGGGGGGGGCATGAGGCCCTAATGGTTTGGTGGGATGAAGACAAATCGCATGCACTTCATAAAAGCCCTCTATCTCTTTCAACTGATGGCATGTGATAAAAAACGAGGGGGCTCCAGAGAGAAAAGAGCACAGGCCGTAATGTGATACTGCCCTCACAAATGCTTCCAGAAAACGACTCTGAAACTGACAGTAGGCGCACTGAAGTGGAGGATGGACATGGTATAAGATTTTGTTATTCTTGCTGAGGGTTATAGGAAACTACACTTACTAGCATATTGAAAACGTATTCAGACAAACTTACAGGACCACCAGATTTCAGCCCACTGTTACTCCAGCTGGGAATCAGGTTTGAGTACCAGTTGGGACTATGTTGTCTATCACCATCCACCTCTGGAAATTTTTTGCAAATACCTCTTGCACTTGATAAAGCCTGTGCTCATAAGTCTACTAAACAGGAATGGTGTTCATGGGAGGCTATGACAGAGGAAACCACTACTCTTCAAGAACACATTGCTGCTTTCTCAGGTTTCTCAGGCAAACTAGACCCTTACTTGACGAACCCCTCATTACAAATGGTGTAATATGGTGAAAAATTTTCTATACAGATGGGAGTCGTCCCTTCCAGGATAACAATACCCCATCCACAGTGCATAAGGTTGTAAATGAATGGTTTGATCAGTTTGAAAATGATGTAAACCATATGCTATGACCTTCACAGTCACAAGATCTTTGGGAGTTTTGGGACCGATGTGTTAGACAGTGCCCTCCTGCTATTCCTGCTAAAGGTCCTCTCTTTTGGAAGAACCGTGCTCCATCCCTCCAGGACAGTTTCAGTCTATGTTAAGCCACACTGAAGCCATTCCGGCACCTCATGGAGGATCAACACCTTACTAAGACTATGTTGGCTTTTCCTATAATTTATCACCTGCACGTACATTCAATGGTGTTATTACTGTGTAGTAGAGGACACACTTAACAAGGACATCAACAAAACAAACAAGAAACTGGGCAAGTGTTATTTGGAGATACAAATATATAAACTCCACAGGAAGGAGCAGAAAAACTGAGCTGTCTGGGCTGAAATGGGAAGCTTATTCCACCACTGAGGAGCCAGCACATCAGAGCACTGGGAAAGCAATTCCATCTGTTGGAATGCTGCTGAACTGTACATCTGAGTCTCATAATAAGGTGACATTTCAAGCTCTGTTGCCTGTGACTTAAAAAGTGAATCAGTGTGGTTTTACAGCCGAGTCACACTGAGTGCTCTTTCTCTTACACGAAAAATAACAATAAAAAATGAAACTTTTCGTCTGGAAGTGATCTCAGTATCCCAAACACTGAGCACACTGCCCAGTCACTGATCATTCTGCAGCCATCAGTGAGTGAAAGTGGCCAGAAACATCGTCAATCATGTCTAAGATCAAGCCACCAACATTTCAGCCTGAGAAATGGCTGGTCGAAGCACATTTGAGAATGGAATCATAACTTGCTTGAGTTGCTGGAGGATCACCAGAGTCATAAATAAGTTTCTTTACAGCACTGAACAGCGAGAGAGTACAGGTGAGGGTAAAAGTGTCCAACCAGCTGCCCTTCCACTTGACAAATACTGGACAAGTGTAATTTGCTGCATGGTGGATCCAACTGTTCATGAAGGTCAGTGTAAGGGTTTCTCTGGAACAGTGTACCTGGGGTTTTCTCTCACGTCTCGTGCACCACATGCTTCCCATTCTGCCGCGTCCAACCAGCACGTGCTCCCGTCACGACTGACAAATCAGAACGAGTCACCACGCTCCCGGATTTCACAGCATCAAAGAAGTTTTAGTGGCTATAAATGAAGGAATGGGGCTCTCTGCCACAGTGAATCTGCAAACCTACTCAATGAAAACCTGGAATTAGCATTATATGATAGCTGGTCCACAGGAACATGACCAGAACATGCAACATACAGAAGCTATTCTGGGTGAAGAAGACCTGCCAGAGTTTTAGCCATGCCCGAACTGGAAAACACTGCTGTCCAAGAACATCCTCAGCATCTGAAGCAGCATATAGTACACAGTGTTAAATAATTATAAAAGGTGTACCCTGGCTGAGTGTCTACTGGTAACATTACTTCTGGATACTGTACCAACACCACAAATCGTGCTCTCACAAAAACATCCAAACATCCAAAACATCCAAACTCCTTCCAGGATTTTACAGGCTGACCTTGCATGTTCTGAGTGTAGAGAATGTGTATTATGAAATAGTAGCCACAGATACTGACATATAATCGGCCTCTTTAATGGAATCTAGGAAATTTTGCATATTTTATAACTGAATAACAATTTTATTTGTGTAGACATTTTAATGCAACTAGAGCTGGGAGAGAAACACTCTGCAGATTGTTAATCCTGCTAACATCATGTTTATGATAGAAGCCATATATATTGTTCAAAAGTGAGCCTAAGTTAAGTGTGAGAAAGATGGTCGCTTAGAAAGAGTTCCAGATGCTTTTTAGAAGAGAAAAGAACTCAATGGGGCAGCATGGTGAGGTTCCATCCATTAATCTTGTGATTGGTTTATTTCTATTATATCTAGATATCTACCTATCTATCTATCTATCTATCTATACATACACACACACACACACACACACACACACACATACATATATATATATATATATATATATATATACATGTGCAAACAAAACTTCTGTCACATGAATTTGTATCATCACCTGATGATGCATTGGTTTGCTTTGGCTACACTGACCACCGAAGGGGCACTTCTTTTGTAACAGCACTGACGATCAAAAATGCAGGAAATACTAATGTCTATCCAATTATTCCTGACTCAACTTTTAAATTATATATACACTAAAAATAAAGGTGGCAATGATGGCTCATTTGGCTGATGCCATATGGTTTTTAGGGCAGTGGTTCAGTACTGGCACTGGTACTGGCATTTAATCGGTATCAGCGACAGGGTCATTGACACCACAAAGCAATTTTGGACTTGCATGCACTCTATTGAGTGATGCATGCATGTGCCGCAGTAGACAGAACTTAATAACATGGCGGCGATGTGGGCTGACAAGCAGTAGTAAAAATGGAATTCCTGGAATTCCAAAAAAAAGCAGATAACACAACACGCAAACAGTGCAAAACAAGCTAACGCTAGTTTTTTATCTGAACGGCTAAGCTAGGCTTCTTTCAGTAATCACTCATCTCCTGCTCTGTAGTCAGTTACAGTCTGAGTTAATGTTAGTCCAGGTTGTTATCGAGTGACTGGAGAGCATTAGAGAGAAATATGGACGGAACCGCCAGTCTCTTGGGTGATGATAGCCTTTAGCCTCAGTTTAGCCCGCTTTTGGCTGTCCACTAGCCCCACTTGCAGTGCAGCTTTGTCAGTCAGCTGCATCACACAGTGGTGTGGTCTCACGGCCTGGTGCTTCAATCAAGCCAAGAAATTAGACGGAAACAGCTGGTGCTGACAGCATGAAAGGCTGTTATATTTACTAAACTAAAATATTTTACGTTTACGTCAGCCGTAAAAATAATTGTTATAACTAATTATATAATGGCAAATACAAATTATATATAGTAGATAAACAAAAATCGTTTTTCTTCTGCAATTAAAATAATTTGCTCAGGTCCCTATGTGTTGGGAACAAAGCAAAAGTGTTGTGGAGAGGTCCTGAGGAGAGGTTTGAGAAACACTGCTCTAAAGAATCTTTTAACGGATGGTTGTTTAAAGACCCAGTTTTGTAAATGAGATGTGGTAGAGTGAAGAACCTTCTCATAGTACAAAGAAGCTCCATATAATGTCAAGGTTCTGGAACGGCACACCTTTCTCAATCTCACCACAATATCGCTGGCAACAGCTGAAATGCTAAGTCACTACTAAATTGCCATTTTTTGTTGCCAGTCTTCAGGACCCACTTTGGTCATACCTATTTCTCAGAGACAATTTCTAGTGTGACTGCGGCTTTACACGTCTGTTGATGTGCGATACAAACAATAATCTTTCGCATTGTTCTCAAAGCACTTTCTCCTGTTAAAATAAAAGTCTCTCAATTTCTCTCTCTCTTCTAGCCACTCTAGAGGGCTGTATCTCACATCCTCGTCCAGCTGAAAAATGTTCAGCTGTTGACTTTCTCCTAAGCCGTTAAAGTGCATTAAATGGCCCTAATCCACTCTTGGCAGACTGGACCTGGCCAGACTGAGTGTCGTACAGTAGCGCAGCACTAAAAGAACGCAATGCTGGCTTCAACTGCCACTAAAAAGCAAATGACCTTGGCCTTCAATTCCAAGCAGCTCAAGATAGGGAGCAGCTATAACACAACGACAGCCACAGCACAGGTCCGCGCTCTCACTGTACAACTAATAAACAAGACAAATGCAAAGACAAAGGTGAGGAAAGACTCAATCAGCTGCTGAAGAGCTAAAAAAGGACCATCTTTTAAAATATCACCGTTAAGGGTTTTTCCTCTGTGTTTTCCCAAGAAACAAGTGTGTATGTGTGTGTGTGTGTGACTGTGTGTGCCTATGTGAGAGAGAGACATACTCACTCTGAGGCCCGGGAAGCCACCTGTGCCAGTTGCTCCAACAGGTCCCTGTTAAAACATGCACAAAACACACAATTAGAAAACATACATTAGTCATACTGTAAGGCCCGTCTACAGGAACCTGCCGACACTGACTATGACATGTTCAGGAGTCAGACTTCAAAATTCAACATTAATGCTGACACACAAACAATTCAGTTAATCTGAACTGTGCATTACTGGTCTATAGACACGATTCTCTATCAAATTCATTGCACTCATACCAGCAAATTCACTAAATCTGAGTTCATTTAGCAAACTGTTAGTCTGTTTAATGACTCCTCAGAGTCTAACATACATGCATCAACATCTCTAATCCATAACACCACTTCTCCCAGGACGAAACCTCAGTAGATATAGCAAAGTATGAAAGTGTACCTCATTCCCGTCTGGTCCAGGAGGGCCCCTCTCCCCAGGGTCCCCGAGCACACCCTAAAAAAAAAAACAACAAAAGACTTTAACGATGTATTAACTTAACAGGGCCTCATGCTAACAGTGTAGCAGAGACCAGGCACTCTTTAACTTAATTCTATCCATACATTTAAAGTGACCCCTACCTCCTGTATAATACCTTCCATTCATTATTAGCAAGGTTAGCATTTTTGGTGTTCCTTTGTGCCTTCCAATAATTGGGATTCAAGCATCTTGCATTCATTAACAACTGTATAATTGCACAGGACACCCAGTTTCAAACAAGTAGACATTTTTGACCATAATAAAAGATGCTAATAACAAAACATAAATCTAACCTTCTGTTTAAAACACACAACAGCCTCATTTAGCATATATATTTAAAACCCCATTATATTTTACAAATCGATTCTTGCTTAAATTATAGAGAAAACTGTTAAGGATGCACATCAGCACCCAGAATTCAGACTAAGATACTTTAAAACATTGTAATCTAAGAAAACTGCATGTTGTTGAAAATTGTAGCACAGATGACTGTAAAACTACAGCAACTGTTCACAGCATATATAATGTCAAGACTCCAGTTTAAAATGCATATTCTGAATTTCCATATTTTGATAAAAACTGCCACATACTGAACAGTTTCTCATTAAGTTAAAGGGATTTTTGCCAGCATTCTGTAAAGCTCACGCACCCTCACAACAGTAGCTATGAAAGAACCCATTTGTGAGTACAGCATGGACAGGTCAATTAAAGGCCTCTTCAGGCCCACACACTGTTAACTTCTGCAAATTTAGAACAGCAAAATAACCCGCTTGAGATAAGAAATCTCATTTTGAGTGTAGAAAAATGTGATCACAGAGAGATCATAAGGTGAAGTCTGTGAACAGGACAGCAAGTATCAACGGCTGGGGGGTCCTGAAGAAGGCCTGTATGAGGGAGGGCATGAGGTTCTCCTGAGTTTTTTAGACTCCATAGGCCTTTGAATGTCTGCCACCTAGCTTTCATCCACCCAGGGGAGGATGTGATTAGACAGCGTTGCCCACAGATGCTGGGAACAGTGCCCAGTTGGCAGAGTGCACCAGGTAGCGTCTCAGCTGCTGCCCTGACATGTGTTTTTATAGGAACAATATGTCTGAAAGGAGATCTGCTGGTGGCTGGATACACTCTCCAACCTTATAAATAAGCATGATATTCTATTAAAAACATGTTGAAACATCGAGAGAGATAAATATTAAGTTACAGTAGTTGGTGCAGTGTGATGTACAGTTAAATCTCAGCTACCTATGAAAGAGGAAAATGGCTTTTCTTTCCCTTTTTTTCGGCAGCTACATTCGCCTGCTTCTGTAATGTGATTAAACCATGAGTCACTCTGGATAAGAATGTCTGCCAGATGCATACATGTGAATGTAGTGAGATTCAGGAAAGATTCTTCACACCCCTTCTCTCTCTACAGGTAACCTCCCACCCCTTCTCTCTCTACAGGTAACCTCCCACCCCTTCTCTCTCTACAGG
>JAILXH010196886.1:37872-50470 GCA_023558415.1 Piaractus mesopotamicus | reverse complement strand
TATATTCATCTGTCCATGAAGCTGAAGCTGAAACATAATTGTGTTTTACAGGAAGGCAATGATCCAAAACAGGAAAGCAAATCTGCTTCTGACTGACTGCAAAGAAACAAAAAAAAAAATGTTTTGAGTAACCTGGTCAAAGTCCTGACTTGAACCCAAAAGACATGCTGTGGCAGGATCTCAAACCTACAGTATGTCTGAATTAGAGTGGTTCTGCAAAGGAGAGTGGGCTCAAATAGGAAATGTTGGTTGCAGTTAAAACTACATATTTATTTTAAGGAGGAAGTTACTTTTTCCTTTGGGTGGTTCACATGTTGGATAACTTTTCTCCTTAAATAAATGAAAAAAATAACTAAAAGAAATATGTTTTGCCTTTGATAAGGTTCTCTTTGCCTGATCTAAAATCATTTACTGTGGCAAATATGCAGTAAAAGGGAAAATCAGGAAGGGGCATATAATTTGTCACAGCACTGTAGTTTTGAATGCTCCATGTAAATCTCTATACAGATAAAAGGGTGAAAATGTGAATCAGCTTTCTTTCAAAAAAGAACAAGCAACATGAAAGGACTCAGGACAACGGCTGTTGGAAAGACTTGGCTTTGGAAAGCTAGCTTAATAACAGGAAACTTCTACAATTGAACATTTAGGGCAAGACGCACTGCAGCTTTAATGTTTCAAGACTGTCATTTGTAAATTGCACTCTTTAACTGTGTGTTTTGGCTTAGGAAATATCATTTTGTTTTAATAGCTCTGTCCAAATGGCCCTCCAATGCTAAATTAGAACACGTTGAGCAGTCTGATTCCACTCAGTCATAAACAAAAGGAAATGCTGGTTTGACAGTTTTTAGTGCTTTTAGTTGTTTTCTATTTATTGCGCCAAGAGATTGTACCCCTTTGTCAAAACGCACCGTTGAAACAGCTTTATTATCTGACACTCAGAAAGGAAAATACAGTAAGATAAAATATGTTTTATTTGTGCCTTGGAATCAGCTCAGGGAAGATCCAGTATGTTGGTGTAAAAGATGTATTTGCCATTGACCTTTTATTTGCTTATCATCAGAAATTTAGGTCAGATGTAAAAGCTTACTTTCCTGTAGCTTTTTACATATAGGCTTATATTCTTAACTCTGGTTCATAGTCCTACAGAACATGACTGATGTGGCAGTTGCATTCTCACAGAGGAGATGAGTATGTGTAGGTCACAGCTATAATTAAGGCCACAGTCTCTAAGAGACAAGCGCACTGTAATGTGATCTCCAAATTCTGCATTTGGGACTTCTGTTTTTCTTCCTACAGGAAGCGCTGAAGATGCAGCAGTCGATCTCCAGTGCTGTTCTTATTAGTCTCGTTTTCCTCATTCCCTTCTAAGTGCTGCGCCTGTGTCCTCGGCTCCTCTTCTTTCGTGGCGGGTTTAATTAAGCAGAAATTATTTAATTACCCAGGGGAACAGGCAGGATGGAATGTGATGTGTAAAACAGAAGGTTGAGGAAAAATTCCATTAAGTGGATCACAAGCTGTGTTCTCCAGCAATGACTTACCTAAGACCTGAAGAATACTCCGAAACCTTCAGTCGTCCTCGCTGTTGTGAAATATTCAAAGTGACTTTACCTTGTTTCTCTCCTTCTGTTCACTCTTAGACATAAAGGCTCCTTAGTGGTTACTGGTTTGGAAGTACACTACCGTTCACAAGTTTGGAATCACTTGTTAAATTAATAGTTATTTTATGCAATGATAACAAACATCAGAAGGTATTATGAGATGTTTTAAACAGTATGTGAAGTCTTCTTGGGAACAGCGAGACGACATTATTGAATTATAAATAATATACTGTAATTATCTATTTACAGTAATTCCTTGATAAGTCATCTGCCTCAAGATTTGATCAACACTTTTTTAATTATGAGGCATTCTGGGTGTTAGTTTTATTATCTTTTTCTCAATGTTATACAACTTTCTCAGTCATTTTACAATAATATACAGCACTGTTCATACTTCTGGACACATCTAAAATGTTTTTAACAGCTTTTTACTTATTAGTTGAAAGCTATGAAGTAACATAGTATCATCATAATAGAATCATTTTATACATGCATAGTGAATAAAGGAGGTTTTATATTCTTGAAAAATGTGATTCCAGTCTTTTTAATGGTGATTCCAAGCTTTTGAACAGTAGTGTAAAGTTCTAGGAAAAACTTTTAATTGGCATAAATACATCTTTTATATCATATGGAGGTTCTTTAAAAAGGTTCTTAACACAACACACATTGAACTTCTGGTTCTTCTTTAAAGAACGATCTTTTGAAAGGTTGTTCAGGAATCAAAGGCGATTCTTCTGTAGCATCACTTCCAAGAACTCTTGTAGGCATCTTTATTTTTAAGACTGTAATACTGTGGTCCTGACTCTGGGCTAGTTTTGAGTCAGCAGATGATAAAGTGAAGTACACTTCTTTGTCACTTTCACTATACATCTGAAGGGCTCCGTCCTCTTTTGGTTGATAAAGTGAAAAAAGGCCAAAGGCATAAAAAAAATAAAAATGATTCTAAATATAATCTCATGTAAAGGTACAAATGTAACATTAATCATGATCATTGGTAGTTTCATTTCGTGTTTGGACTAATTGAAGGGTTTCAAAACACATTTCCGACCAATTTTAAGAATCATATATGTTGTTGGGAGTGGGTTTTACACATAAAAAAATATTAATGCTATATTTTGATTAATACCATATTTATAAGAGAAATAAAATGTGTTTTCCATTGTAATTCTGCTGTTTTTCTTTTCAAAGTCTCGTTACATCCAAAAAAAAGTTAAAAATGGATATGTAAGATTTTAGAATTAATGATGTTGGGTATGTTTCATAGTGATTGTGGAGCTGTATCATTGGTTGGAACTGCTTTATACTAGAAGGCCAGAGTTTCTCTAGAAGGATATAGAGAAGGGTGTGGAAGCTGGGAAGAATAAGGTGGAGATGGGGTCTGGGTGTGGTGCAAAAATATCTCCTATAGCAGTAAAACAGGATGAAAACTTGGAAATGAATAAGAAGTTAGGTAGGACTCTCAGTTGTGGGTTTTCTTCCAAGTTTTAGTTATTTGTTTGACTGAAAGACTGCTTAAAACATTAGATTGACAGCATTCCCTGGACTGCTGTATGTTGTTTTACGCTTCTGAACTTAAGGCCATATTGTCAAGCCTGCTCATAACTGATGACTGATAATAGTTTTACCATTACCTCCAGTTATTTACTGTTAGCATGACCAGAACATCACACACAACCACAGTTGAATCTGGAAGTGGTGCATAACTGCGAACGTAATTTCTCCAAGTCAACACAACGGCATGTAACATTTCTGCGTGTACTGAGCCTTCACAGATAGGACCTGTAGACATATATTGTGATGAGTGAGACTGTTGAGTGGATGTAAGCTCAGCCATGAGGACAGTAAGTAAGGCACAGTGGGGTGTGTGACAAGAGCGAGCTCCACTGTGGAATCAATACAGTGATTAATGGAGCTAATTTCCCCCTGCAGTTAGAATCATTCCGCCAAGCCTCTGCTGCTTCACTTCCCTCCGCTTCTTTATGGACGCAATCTGCTGTGTTGTACTGAGCCGTACCTGCACTAAACATATTTAAGCATAAACATATGGGACAGTGTGCTTGACCAAAGGGAAGAGGGAAAACTAAGTGCAGAATTCATTACTGGGCGTTGAGATGTATATTTATGTGCAATGCACTGTGAGGCAGCAACACTGGCTGGAAAGCTGGAAAGCCCCCTCTCCTGAGTGACTTGTCCATAAGATTAAACCCACAAGAGAAAAAAATATGGGGAAAACAGATGATATGGAGAAATTACAAAAAGAAGAATGATGGTACATGCATGTGAACACGACTCAAGGATTCATGAAAAATATGTTGAAATGTGTTTATTGATCAACAAAATGGATCCTGAAAAGATACAGCACAAAGAAAGTGATGCCAAGGACAGAATGAAAAATGGTAAAAAAGACTTTTTTTTTTCTTTAATTTTCCCCATTTTCATAACAGTCTTGTATGTAAAAATTAAGATGTACGCATATTAGAACAACTATAGATAATGAACATGAGAATGAACACGAAGAACATCATGACAAATGAGTTGGACAAAAGGGTTGGTTTTGAAAAAAAATTGACATTGATGATGTGGATGATATTTTAACACAGAGTAACAGTATCTCCAATAAGATAGTCTGATCATTTCTGCCTCCATTAACATGAATCATTGTCCTGCTCAAAACATGGAGCTTGTTGAAGATAAATGACCCTTTAAATCTTTAACAAATAAAAATATCTGCTAACTGTGAGCCATTAGACATTGGACCAATGCACAGTAAGGATTAGTGCTAAATGAAAGCGCATTATTCCTGCTCAGGCCACAATCACTCAAGTGTACATCCATACTGGATTAAAGAAGAGAACAGCACCATAGGATTACTTTGCCAGTGTAGGTGAAGTTAGCACCAATTCTTCTTTCCTCTCACGGACCAGAAACAAGCCTGCCCCACCTCTTAAAGCTTATTAACCTTGCTGGTCACATGAAAGGCAAAACAGTAACATGTCAAAGGCCTAAGACTGAGACCTTAATAGGCCTCAAATTGAGAAACCAATAGGTCATTTACCAATATTATATTGCCACAGCCACTGTAGCCAGTGTAAATATAAACTGAAATCAGTGCCACTCTAGAATCACGTTGGCCTTGGTTTTTTTGGGATTAAGCTGAAATAGCCTCTTTGTCCATAGCGGCTAGTGGTCAGTGGCAGTCAGAGCAAGCATGTCTGTCTCTGTTTACATTTTTAATGCTCCGATTCTTATCAAATTTTAAATATAACTGCATGACATACAATACCATTAAGAGACTGAGCTTCTGGTCTTGGCATTTCCCAAATAAACATGACGGCAGCTTTCTCTGAATCTGATGTTGATTTTTTTTGTCTACCAAGATTCTGGGAAATACTGAGCTGTACTCATGCATATGCGTGCGCACACACAAAGAGAGACAGAGTGAGAGAGAAAAGAAAATAGAAAGAACCAACCAAAGGCAGAAATAATCTGAGCAAGAATGAAACAGCAAGAGCAAAAAGCAAAGCAAGGCTTACGAAAGACACATTACATTTTGCTGCATGTGGAAAAAAAAGTGTATAAATATTCAGCAAAAAGTATAAAGACATTTATGCCATACTAATCGATTTTTTTATTTCTGTCAGGACTGATCCATCGTCCCATTCGGAGTCTTACATGTACTTGGAGATGTCACGTTTGCTCTCAAAAGAATAAAAAAATAATAATAATAATATAATAATAATAAAAATAAAATAACATGACAGACACGCATTCAAACAATGCTTGCCAAACAGCAATGACATATCTTCACTGGTTTCTGTCAACTAAAATGAACTGAAAATGAAAATATCTCTTGATCAGTATTGGCCAAGAAAAGAATGCTAAATGACAGCTCAGCTCACTTGAGTACCACTTGTACCTTGAGGTTGAGATCATTTATTTTTTGTTCTGTTTTGTACCAGAAAAAAAGAAAACATAAAAAATGCAAGCAAGGTACTGTATGTTCAAGAAATCGAGAAGAAGTCCCTCTAATGCAATAGGCTGAGCCCCCAGTTCAAGTTGCATGCCGCAAGGCGCTGTAAAGAGTTCCATCCAGAAAATCTTACTTCAAATCCTAACATCACAACCTAGGCATTTGTTTTAGTTTGTTCCTTTTCTTTGTCCCCTGCTGTCACAGTTAGAGGACACATGAATGCTTGTACACCCTTGCACACAAGCACTGTCCTGAGATGTTGCTCTCATGGATCCTGGGTTGAAGCCACTGTGCAGCGTGTGCCAAGGCTCTGGGAATTTTAACCCTCCCCTCCCCCCATGAACAAAAAAAGAAAAACAAAAACAAAAAAAAAAACAAGGCAGTCCAGAAGAGATGACACACTGTGCTGACCACGAGCCAGCAGAGTTCCTTTCGGACAGGAGCACCAAAGCTCCGAGCTGGGTTGCAGGGCAGGTAAACATGAACAAACAAGTGAATGATGTTCTAAAGCACTATAGCACTTCCTTTAACATTGCATTCCTACACTGATAGACCGATAAAGCGCGTCGGATAGCTGCAGTAACGCATTAGCTCATGTAGTGGCTTGAACCTTTTCTCTCTCTCCTACTGATATATTTCACTGTAAGTGCAGACTGACCACTCGCCCCTGCTCCAGCAGCTTGGCAGACCTGCGCAGAGGCCTCTGGCCAACTTGGTTAACCATGGCCTTTCAATCACAGGTAGGACAAAAGAAGCAAAGCAACGGATGCCACCCACTGGCTTGCTGACAAACAAATAAAGCAAAACTAAAAAAACAAAACAAAACAAACAAAAAACAATAAGAATAACACAATCTATAATTAAGGCTGTTAAAAATATTGCAGAATATTTTGGCCCCTGTTTCTGAGACAGACTGCCACAACAGTCAAGAGTTCCCCACTTCTTATCACTACAGCAGATTAAGAGCGGGGAGCAAAAGAAAAGAAAGGAAAGCGATAAGAACAAAAAAATTATATTCAAAAAAACAAAAAAATCCTCTTTGGAGAGAAAGAAGTCTTTATTTGGTTTGGGCTGTCTTCTTCAGGACTGCTTAAAGGGAATTGTAAATACCTCGGTTCAAAAAATAAGTTATGGACCGAAGTCAAACAGAAAGGCTAAAAGATTTAAAAAAAAAAAGGTAAACTCTGAAGATGTTAACTCGTTGAATTCCAGCAACTTTAAGATGGGCTTGTTTCTTTTTTGTTTTCTCTCATTTGAGCGTGCAGTTGGGAGTAAAACCTAAACATATAGCAATCAGATTTTTCCACTTAGAACAGTTAAGACCTGATTTGACGCAGGATGACACAGCGCACCGTAGAAGGTGTCTGGTCTAGAACCCTCTCTAGTCTTAGAGCGGGCGCACTGAGCCAATTGGAGAGGAGCTGGGAGTAAGAAATAATGCACCCTTCCTCTCCTGGAAGGGGAGATCTAGGCAAAGGCCCTCTCTGCTCCCCACAGAGCCGGAGTGAGACAGAGTGAGGTCAGGGCCGCAAGTCCGCAGGTTTTAAGGTGGGCTGTACCACCGCGGCGTCTGCCGGGAGGTGAGAGTTAAAGGGGCAGGACTGATTCACACCCACTCCTGCATGGAGCGTTTGCAGTACAGTATGTGGCGTGGCGTGCCCTTCCTCTTGAACTGAAAGACGGTGTAGACCAGCACCAGCAGACACAGCGCCAGGATGCAGGGGATGACGATGGCGATGGCTTTGACCGTGCTGGCCTCGTTGTCCAGCTTGATGACAATGTCCACGTCCTCCGTGGGGAGGCGGTCGGGGTCAATGGGCATCAGGTCACAGCCCATGAAGTCCTTCAGAATGGAGCGAGGGTAGCCCGGCTCCACCCGCAGTCTCTGGTTGTTGAACTTCCAGTATTCTTTATCTTTGTAGAAGTATGTGAAACCTGCAAAACATGCAGATGCAATATTTTTAGGTCATGCCATCTCCAAGTGCATCCTTGATGGATGATTTAGTAATCACAAACAATTCAGTTCGAGACATATTTGCAAACAGTGCGACAATGTTTTGGTTTCTCCTCTGCTGTCTGGATAGCTTTACCCCACTGGCCTACATTCCCTGCATTGTTGTGTGTAGAGAAACGAGAGCACTTCTCCAGCTCCCTGGTGGATAAGACTAATGTAAACTGGTGACATCCTGAGCAGGACAATCTGGCTGAACTCTTCCTTTTTCTACGCCTGCATTATTCATGCATGTTCTCCAGGAAAAAGTGAGGCAAACCAGAGGAAGGCACTCGCACAGCCAAGAAACCGGAGCCGCCAGAGTCCTTCAACTTTGAGGTGGCAGTGGAGTGTGTGAGGGGGGTTCTAAATCACTGGAGCAGTCAAGTAGTTTACGGTGAGAGAGTCCTGAAAGATTCATCCTGGGAAAGTGTGCTTTGGCTCTCAGTTCATCTGTGAATGAGATTCAGGTGGAGAATGAGTAACTGTGGAAGAGTTTGTGCCTGTGCGACATAATGCAGTTGGCAGAGATGGGCACTGCATTTGATCTACAATGACAGCCAGGGTCTAGACGACAACAGATTATGCAGCAGGGCTGAACAATATGGTTAAAAAAAAGTTATGTCACAATATTTTTCAGCTTTTTGCGATGAACAATATATAGTTTGATATATGCATTTTTGAAATGGCTTAATCGAAAGCTTTTATAAAATGCAATGAGATATATGCAAACCTGGATGTCATCAAACTGTTACCAAGTAGGTTTAAAATATTTACTAACTAAAGAACAAACTAACTACTTACTTATTAACTCCACCCTCTCTCTCAGTATGTTAACATTTTTAGAAGTCAGTCTTTGCCACAGTGGTTGGCAAATGCAGGATGAGGACTCCTTCCTATAGAGGTGGCACTCCTGCCTGGACAGGGAAATCGAACCCCACTCTCAGGTGTTTTTCAGTATCCTATCCAACTTCTTGACATGCAGTGTCATTGCTTGAGTTTTGCATTTTTCATAATGAGGCTTAATATGCTCATGCTTGTGAGACAAAGACATGAGATATTGCAACCGCCACGGTCATCAGAAAGCCTATAAAATGTGCACTAAGATCACTGCAACGACCACAATGTTACCTAATCTTGTATCTCCAAACAGACCATCATAAATACATTTTAAATATGCAATAATCAGCAAGCCCTAGTGCCCAACACTTCATCCACGCCACATTGACTCTCTAACTCCCACATTACTTGTACGGCAGATAAGAAAAGCTCCAATCACTATCATTCCTTTATTGGGTAGCAATAATGACTGATAATTGGGGTCAATTTTCTGTGCACCGGAGCATCCGGGAGATGTGCAGGGGCAGCGGCTAAATAAAAGCTGGCTATTGCTTTCCAAATGATTTCCCTGGAATATCGATCCACCCTTCACGCTTTGATGAGTGCTGGAGCCCATGTGCAGATCTGGCAGGCGGAGATGGGGACAGATGGCACACATGTGGCATTCCAACTGCACACCTCAAGTGATAAGCTATGCCAAAGTGAATGAACTGCCTTAGCCAATGAAATGTGCTCTTCCCACTCTTGACAGCCAATGAGGATAGATCTCAAAGCTGACTGACAAGCCTCTCCTGTGGCTCCTTTAAGCTGTCCCGTTGGACAGCATGAAACTAGGATGCTGTGATGCAGGCTCTACACCGTGCTGAGCACCATCTGAAGGCTAAGCAGAAGCTATGGAGGACTTTTGGCTACACTATAGGGAAATATATTTAGCAGTAATTAGTTAAGGGAACAGACTGTACCATTGGCTTTGTCTACGAAGGCACCCTGAGGAGAAGGTGGGACACCCTTCCACACTGTGATGGACTTTGGGTAGCCGGGATCCATGGTCCTCATATCCTCATTGTATCTCCAATACCTGCATGGAAACAATTAACGTACAGAAACTCAACTTTATTGGCATTCCAACCATATGCAAGTATATCATTGCTGTCAAATCAAAACCTGAATATTTTATATTTGCAAACATTTCATAAAGAACAGTATGTCAGAAATGGTCTACAATGACCTGGAATAAAATCTCAATTCATTAACATAAAGTTATACATTTTTTCCTTTCTATTGTAAAGTTAAGATTTAAGTTAAGATTTATGTTAAGATTTAAGTTTTATTACATATTTATAAGGGGGGGATAAAAGCGCATAAGGTTTCTAACAAGACCATTTATTGACAACTTTGAAAATATGGCCATAATACTACTGCAGTGATCTTACAGAAACACCAGATAAAAACAAACACATACTGACCTGTCCCCTTTGAAAAAGTAGGTCTTGGCTACATCCTCCCACCAGACGGCGGTCTCGATACTCTGTGCTGGCATGCCGTTGCCAAACATGGAAATGTCCTTTGGGTAGCCAGGCTGGAGCATGGTGTCCTTGAACACCCAGAACTGCTTCCCTGCAGAAGTCAAAGGCACAGCCTCAGGGGAACATTCATCCAACTGCTAGCACCGTATGCAATCCCGCAAGTACATTTGCTTGGGCAATGAAAGTGCTTGCAATTCAGCACAACTTACTGCAATCAGCTCCCATTAAACATTTGCTATCAATTGTCTGCTGCTTCTTTTGATTTACAGTTCTGTGGATCCTTGAACTGTTCCACCCTTGCACACATATATATTGTTTTCGAATCAATGTTCACTGTAATGGCATATTTTGTCATGCCATTATAGAAAAATCCATGATTTTCTTTTATGGTCAGAGGAAGCAGTGAAGCACAGCTTTCCTCAAACTGCGGACACCCTAGCTGGCACTGTCATTATTGATATAAAATCTCTAATATTTACATTACATTGTGATAAACGTCTGTTTCGATAGAACAAACATTCAATTTCACACCTCAGACTGCCCTGTTTGCTTTTAATTATGCCGAATGGGGCCTCAGTTGGCTCGTTTGATAGAGCCCTGTGGTTCCAACCCATTAAAATGTTCACTTTTAAATGTCAGCGTATCTGAAAGGCCTGCCGGAGAGGTGGTCCCTTAGCAGAGACCTCTATTACTGTAAAAGAATTAAAGTTACTGACGCAGATTTCTTTACAAAAAGGAACGGGTTTTTTTTGCCCCACTGGTAAGTTACAGGCCACAGTGGTGACCTGCAGGCATGAGGAGGGAGCAGTACTGCTGTACAAGAGTATTTTGCGAGTGCTGCAGATTGGTTAGAGGAGTGAGCGGAGGGCAGAGGAAGACGGGGTCTTCCCTCATTTCCCTTGAGACAGGAAATGCCTGTCATTTCACCTGGGTCTTTCTCATGCCCCTCTTACCAGGGTCAGCTCCACTCTGCCAAGAAGCCCTGGCAACCAGACAGAGGCCAATCAGGTCAGTGGGGCTGGGGGCCCCTTAAGCAGCATGTGTGGGTATGTGTATGTGCCTACACTATTCAGGGATATTAAAGGATATGAGAGCGCAATTATACTTTAGGAATTATACTTTAGGTCAGGAATTATCCGCTGTCCCAAATCCACTGTGTTTTTAGCTTTCTTAGAATTCTTTGAAAAGGCACCCACTGTGAGCTGATAATCTCTTGTTAGCTGCTAGTTTCCAACAATGTATTTTACAGTAAATTCAATGGTATTTATTTAATCTGGGCAAAGTGCCTAAATCAACCTCTTTTCTCCACTTCCACATGGGCCACACATACAGCAATGTATACATTCAGTGACAAAACAGCAAAAAAATTTGTGTATACACAGATTAGATTGTTAGGACGTATTGGGATATTGGGGTCAAACGTATATATATGTATATATGTAACTAACAATACACTCTCAGAAAAAAAGGTATTAAACTATCACAGGAGCAATAGCCCTATTGTCACTTCAGTATACTTTAGTCAGGAAACATAATTATACTATAATCCATTACAATTACACTTTTTAAGTTGTATTGACTCCAAACACCCTGTTTTAACTCCAGGCTTTTTAATGTACTGTTCTGTTTTAAAACATTAGGCTATAAAAAGATATTAATATGTACCTTTACCATGGGAAAAACTTATTTAAGGTACACAAGTGGACCTTAAAACCATTGCTGTATCGTTGAGGGTACATTTACCTCATTTACATCTTGGCAAAAGAAAAATGTGCCAGCACAGTACCATTTTTTTAGGTAGTGTAAATAATAAGACTTTTTGAGCCCGATTGTAAAGTTAACCGCTGTAATGCCACCAGTAACGGTAACAGTGACTGAAGTGTTTTGAGTTTGTACTGCTCTAAAAATGTTAACAGTAAACGGAAAATGAAATTGTAGGTTTCTCAACCTTTTTCAGATGAAAATATTTATATTGGCAGTGTTATTGATCACATTACCAGAATCATTTGCTACACCTGCAAAAGATAATGTCTGCATTGGAGTTCTACAAGACGAAGTTAAATATGTTATAATACGGCTACAGCTACCATATTTGGTACATATAATCTTTAAAGGGCCTACTATTGATATTTTAATAAGATTGTACTGTCACATTTGTATCATCCTCACAGGAGATGTAAACATGTGGGTGGAATAACATAGTGGCTCACATTTATTGTTGATAATCCTATCAATTATTTTCTTTCATTATATCAGTATGCTGCCTCATTTTTTCCGTGTACTGTTGATGGATTCAATTATTCATATTTCTTATGTAGTTGGATCTAATTGATTAATTAAATAAAAATATTTTTCCAAATAAAAATGGGTTTTCCAAACCTTTTCCAAAAACAGTTTCTGAAAAGGCTTTTCAGTTTAAGCAAGTTAAACGTTAGTTTAATCAGGACCATTCTAACATTACCCCTGTTTTTCTCTGGATTGTCTGCAGTGTCAGGACTTTTTTGTATTGAAAATAAACAAAGCCAAGCATGTGCACACACACGTTCTTCAGCACAACTGTATGGTTTAAACAGTGGTCAAATTTGAAAAATTTATGAATGAGCATGCAAATGACCAAAAATTACTGAAGTAAAGCAAACTAAATATTCAGTGCAGATCACCCTGAACTCTCAGT
>JAILXH010196886.1:17376-32644 GCA_023558415.1 Piaractus mesopotamicus | reverse complement strand
TGAGATCCAGCGTGTGTTTACTGAATGAGGTGTAATGGAAGGCCACATACGATACTTGTGAGTGTTTCTCACAGCATTTTACACCTCAGACACAGACAGAGAGAGAAAGAGAATGAGAGATACACTGCTCGCAAATAGTTTATGGACACCTAACTTTTCAAAATGTTTAGACTTTTTGTTTAATAACTGCAAGCTGATAAAAAAGTATACTTGTTTATTTGAATCAAAACTAAAGCAACAACTGACAAAAGCACTACACTGGAAATCAGGCTTATGCACAGACTTTTTGGGGGGCAGGGGCTCAAGGGGGGAAATGGGCAGCATATTGCAACCACTCTCATACAAGTACAGTTAAGTCAGTGTTAAGTCTTACGATTTCCAAGGCAGACTAAAATACAGCTATAAAGGTATATTGCCCAAGCAGAGCTTTGAAACTCAAAGTATCTCCAACATACAAGGCGTTATCCGCTACGCTATTTAGAGTTGCTGCCCTATTAAGAGCTCTACAGAGCCTCATAAAAAATCCTGTTTTTTACGGTAAGTAGGTTATTAGCACCCCTTACTGCCATTGGTTTGGTTGTTGTTCAAAATAAACACTTCGGTCAATAAATTAAATGTCAGATTAAAAGTGCCTTATTGCCAGAATTTCCAGCGCTGTTTATGATAGACGCATCCGTTATAGGTCAGTTACTGAGGTGAAACCTCCATGGATGCCAGTACTGCACCAGTGGAATCACTGAAGAGCGATGAAGCTTGTGGAACCCAAGCTGACCTACTAGCTCAAGGCTGAGCTGAGCCTTGCTAAAACAGATCTTAAAGACTGGCCATACAAAACAGTTATTCTATGCAGACATTACATACAGACAGGTTACTTGTACAGTCTGAAGACAAAGGGGCAGGGGCTAAAGACCCACTGGGGTCTATCTGTGCGTGTTTCTATTGGGAATAATGCTGTACTCCACACACTTTATCTCCTTGTCGTGATATCCGCAATCATGAGCACTCAAATCTTTTAGATGTCTGAAATACTTTTTAAGGAGAACTTTTCATTTGTGATGTTAACACTAGTTTGGAGAAGAAATCAAATAATCATGTCAGCAAAACTTGCTCTTCATACCAGGGAAGACACTTTGAAGCTGAATGTTAGAAGTAAACCTACGGCTGTCTTAATGTTAGTACTACTTCACTGAAAGGTAACAGTGAGAATCAAACATTACCCTGAAGATTTCAAAAGAAGACAAGGTGTCTACAAAATGATGGGCACTGTACTATACATACAGAGAAAAACAGACAGAAAGAGCCTGAGGCAGGGCTGGAGGTGTGCTCCAGCTTCATTTATTCCTGTTCACACTGGCATGTCGCTCATAAAACACGTTCACCTCTGACCTTTGGCACGAAGCTCATGGCAGATTGCTTCGACCTGACTGCAGATTAATGTTCAGGCAGCAGAAGCAGTGGGAAACAGAGTCTCAATCTGAGGCCAGGTTAATGTCAGAGCAGCTGAAGCCAAGGCCAGGTTACTGTGTGTGCCCAGCTCAGTCTGGGCTAATCTCGGCCTGCAGTTAGCCTGAGCTGAGAGGAGGAGTGCGGCCGGAGAGACGCAAGGATGAAGAGGAGAGTTGAAAGGAGCCAGGCGACGTGTGGTGCCGACTAGGCCGGGAAGATCCCTGTGGGGAGATAAGCCTCGCTTTCCAGCTCTCTATTTCACAGTCTAAAGAGCAGGTGGACTGTGCACTGTAGAGTGGGCGCATGAAGATCCATCAGTAGCTCAGAACACAACCACATCAAACACCACATTGCAGTACAGTGACACACACTCGCTTCTGCACTTCAAACACATGCTTGCGAGGAGAGTGCAAGACTAGGAGAGAAGAAACTGTCGACTTCTCAAACAAGTAGAAGAGTGGAAGACTTTCTGGTGGAAGCAGTGGCCAAATCAAACTCAGTGGATTTTAGGTTATTTTACATGGATAGTTTGACAAAATGTACAGTTTTTTTTTTCAGATGTAGATAATCTGTGAAGACATGTTTGGTGCTTGTTGTACTGGAGAGCTGAGGCTAATGTAGCTAACAAGTTTTAGAGCTTGAAATATGTCTGAAACCACCGGGACCAGACTGCTCACAACCTGCGCCCCACAACAGATTTTACCCTGCATTTCCCTTTATTTTTCCTCTCTACTTTCACTGCCTTTAAACACATTTTAATCTGGCACAACAGAGTTGTTGACAATTTAGCACCAAGGTCCATAAGGCCCATGGGTGAGAAATAAAACAGCAAACTGATTATATACCCACACACACACAATATATTGTGTGCTATGTAAAGAAACAGAGTTTTAGCATTAAACACGTTAACAGGCTAACATCTTGCTATATTAGCATTGCACAGTGTGAGAAGCTTATCCAGAATAAAAAAAAGTATTGGGATGCTTTTTGAAATTGTTGCCCCATTTTTGTCTGAAACAGAACACCTGAAGAAAAAAAGAGCACTGGTCCCATGTACTTTGGGCTGCAGTCATGATCTTGGTCTCATAGGAAAAGTAAAATTCTCAAGTTTTTTCCCAGTCTTCAGAATAATTGTATGAATTACACAGAGAAACACAGACTAGATTGGGGGAGTGTATTTCCGCCTCTGACCCTTGCCATGTTTTGGATTATGATGTCTCTGTGAATAATGGCAAGGCTTTGAAAAAGGGAAAACAAAGCCAATCTTCAAATGAAACACTAGAATTATCAGGTTTTATTTAGCACTTTGGGTGTTGATGGACCAGTTTCAACAGTTTTGGAAAGTTTTTTCTTGAGCTTTGGTCAGTTTCGGATTGACTTCAGTTCGAAAAACTGATGAATTGAGTCAGTGAGCGTTCAGACAAAATTTTGCCAAGCTTAGGTCAGGTTTGGACAGGGTCGGGTCAGATTGGGCTTGAGCAGTAAGTTCTTAGGCCGTATTAGAGTCGGACCGAAATTTGAGGCCTCATTAAAACTCTAACAAGTGATGGAAGCTTATATCCCATCAATTAGCATCATGCATGCATAAATGATCATATCCTTGCCTCAAACCACATTATGTTGTGTCACATTGTTATCAACAAGATGGGGACAAATGTAGGTTGCATAGCTAAAAAATGGTAGAAGTCTTTGTGAAGCCTGATTTTTTTCCACTCTTGTGTCCATTTCTATTTGGGGTAATGAGAAACTGCAAATTTTGGATGAATGGACAAAAATACAGTTAAAATATTTGGCCTATATATATAGGGGCTGAATACTGTATGAGAGTAGCATGTAAATCAGCTGCCACAGATTTTCCTTTACAAGCCAGCTGGAGGAAAATAGCCCTCCACTCAAAAGCTGTCTACCACATTCAGGAAGGAAACAGCTTTCTATAGCCATCTGAATCAGGCACTGAGGAGACGCTGTCTCTGTGCCCCAGAGCAAGGGACTTGTGTGTGGGTGTGTTCACGAAGCAGCAACTCTGTGCATGGTAATCATGTAAGCCAGATGAATGCTGCTCCTCTGTGAAGCCTGTAGGATCTCTACCTCTTGGCTGGCGATCATGAGGATCATAAATCTGTAGCTCGCTGGCCTGCTGCACTGCTCCTTTTGAGCGCTCCCAGAGCCGCTGCACTGCTTAATCCGCTGTGCGGCCCGCTGGCTCCCAGAAGAAACCCACAGCACGCCTGAGTGACCTAAACTCACCCCTACGCCTCTACTGCTGCTGCGTGACCACAGCGTCAGGTGTACAGGAGCCAGACAAAGAACTTAACCCTTAAATGTATGAGTGTCCTGCCAACCAGAACAATCATAGGGTTGTTAATGACCCAAAAACTAACACAACTAGACAATACTGACCACAACAAAATAACATAATTATACAGTCATACTTTATTCTGAGAGTCCCCTATAAGTTATTTACAGATGCTCAAATTGTTAATTGATGTGGTAAAACTCAGCTGATTATCGACAGAGTTAGGTTTAGGATTAGGTTAGGTTTTTAGATAGTTAAGGTTTGGTTTAGATTAAGGGTTAGATTTAAAAGAATCCATTACATTCAACTTAATATTCAACTGCATTTAACAGATATTTAGTTGAATGTTAGGTATCTACAAAGCATCTACACTGAAGTCTCAAAATAAAGTGTTTCTGATTGTATTTACACATTTACTTTTCATATTATTGTTTACACAATAACATTTTGTCACTGAAAAAAGTGGACAAGGAGGTAGTGGGGGTGGGTGGGTTGAGGTCATGGTTCACTAGTGACCCAAGGTATACTTCATTTAAACGCAGGGGCTGTTCTTTACATTGTGTAAACATTTCATGATGATTAGACCAACAGAAATGCTCCAAAATATTCAAAAATAACAAAATGCATTTTTAAATTGTTGTTTTGTTATTACCAGTAGAATGCTTTCACAGTTTTACACTATCATGGCAGTCTGTCGATCAATAGGTGTCTAAGTGCCAGGTCACTCTGAGGTGATATATAAACGGTTGGTGAAACAGTTGTGGCTTTAATGATTAGTCATGTAATGTCTGTTTTGAAGCACATTTTCTATAAGCCACTAAGAGTGCTTTTAATTAAAGAGCTGCATTTGTGTTCCCATACATCTAACTAGTCATGTCTCAGCAGTAATGTATGTAGGGTGAGTGTAGAGAAGATTCATTAGCTTGTGATATTTGTAGACTTGGATGTTCAGAAAGGCCACAGCTACAACCGCCTCACCCTCTAGTGCTGGGGAACAGAGGGAGATGACAGAGAGCTACAAGTCTTTCAACAATTCTCCATCACTCATCCATCAGACACTAGGCATCTCTGAAGAAAGCCTCAAGAGGAAGAGTGCACATCTTTAATTAATGTTCCAGAACTTTGCTCCACAGCAAACCAATTAATTTTTCTTCTGTAGGAGAAGGAGAAGAGATGCGGCACTTTTTCAGCTTACAGTATGGCACACAAACTGGGTTTGTGTAACACTGAATAAAGTCCCCTTTATCTCTCTCTTTTTCTCTTTCTCTCACTCCCTCCCTCTCTTGGCAATTTTGGCCCCACTTGCCTCTGTAGCTGGGTTTCTACTATTTGTGTGTGTGATTGATACTTTAGCATGGGGTGGGATTGATTCTTAGGTGTGATGAAATACCAAGAGGCAGTCTGTTCTGTCCTGCTGCTCCCGTAATGTAATCCTCCACACTTCAGCTCGCTTGGTTTGTACTGCTGAAGTCCGGCTTAATGAGCTGAGTCAATTACCACCACTGCTGGATCTTAATATGCACAACATAACGCGCAGCCAAAGGAAACTAAAATCAAACAGAGGGCCTGGTTGCTCACACATATAAATGAGCATGGACGATGCTTAAATGCATACAATTTGACCAAAATGTGGGACAAGTATTTAAGCACTTGATGATGATCAGTTTACATCATGTGCTTCCAGGTGAAGGAAGTCAGGAATGCAAATATCAAAAATGTCCTTTGCCTGATCTTATAACTCAGGGGTCAGTAATCCAAATGTTAAGAAGAGCCATTTTCTCCTTTCATCAAAAATCAAACCACCTTGGGAGCCACAATGTCCATTTTAACATTTTGGCTGTAAAAATCTCAGTATGTACTAATGTCCTAGTATAGGATAAAAAATATAAGCAAAAACACAGACTTAATTTGCTCTGGTTTAATCTTTAGCTCAGCTATAGCCGCTTTTCTCACATCTCTGGCAGGAAACTTTTCCATTTTTCGTCCAACAGTAGAACAGTTTCTTGTAAAATGTCTCTCAATGTTCGACTTTATACAAGGCTGAAGTCAGCTTCTCATTTGCCAGCTTTTTGTTCGAATTTTCCCGTTTCACTTTATATGGTGCGTGGGCACCAGAATGTAACTGCAGCACCATTTAACGCGGAATTCAAACAATTTGAATGAGAAACTGACTTAATCTTCGTGACATTTTAGTTTGTTTGAGAGTTTCTCGTTGCAGATTAAACATATCAGGAAACCAACTGGAGTGCTTATAAATGCAAGTAAGTCCATTCGCCTCTTAATTGTCCATGTTTGTCTTAAATCTTTCTCTTTGCCCTTTCGATAGCTACTAGCTAGCTAGGCGAGACTGTTGTCTGCGTTGCTATGTGACCATCAGTCTGCACGCCAACCTTCAGGGTGAATTAGCAGTTATACATTAACCAGCATTTACGACCATTTAGTAACTGTGTTCGAACGATCAACAGAGCTTTACGTTACTACAAAGGAGGATTATTTTATTTGTACCTAAAATCTATTTCTGCTGTGGAGCCGCAACAGGGCGGTAAAAGAGCTGCATATGGCTCCAGGGCTGCATGTTGCCAAGCCCTGTCCTAACGGGATTAGCTTGAGCCACAGGCCTAAGTGTAAAGACAAGAACTGATATCAAACCTCCACTATCACTATCACATCATGTCCAAGCAGCTGAATAAACAAAAAAAGTCAAGGAACGGACCAAAGCAGCAAGGAGACACCATGAAATCTACAAGCAACTATGAAAGATGACCTCTAGTCCAACTTTCATGGACCATGCATCACGCCGTTTTGAACTGAAGACTTAGCTGGAGTGGACTCAGCAGGGCCTGTCAGGCTGTGGAACCGGGAAAGGGAAAGCCCATCCATCTCTTAGCCCCACAGGCTCCCACAAGCACGTACATTTCCTGGCTTTCTCTTTAAGGCAGTCTTGAAATCTCATGATCTGCAGCAGCCCAGAGCTGCCGGTGGGGGAAAGACACATATCTGCATGGATATACAGGCCAGCTTCACTGTCCAGAGTTTTGCTTTTCTTGTGCTTTTAGCCTACAGTACTAAAGAAAGAGGGAGCAAGACACCACCAATCATGATCAATTCCTTGACTGGAGTTCCCTGCTTCTGGATCCAGGAGCACAGACTGAGTTTCAACAAGAAAAACACTCTTCAAATGAAACAAATCAATGTGCCAATGTTTAGCTCCTCACAAAAAGGTACTTTCTTTTTTTCTCCTGCCCCAAATTAACAGATGAATTCAGACTTTGTATAACCCAGAAAAATTCAGACATTTTCTGATTTTAAGAGAACACAGGATATCTTTGTGTGGCTTGAAAGATTTTTACAGGTGGCTAGGGCACTGTCCTCTGACATGGTGTTCACAGGAAGCTTCACAGGAAGCTTCAGAATGGCTCTAGGACTCACACGCTTTATTCAGAGATTCACTGGAGGGAATGCATGCCATGGTTTGTGCCAAAAGCACTGCTTGTTTGTCTCACCCGAACATAAGATGATGCTGATTCAAGGTTAATTGAAATAAATCATAGCCAAAGGCTAAACAGATCATTAGTTTGTTATTTGGGGTTTAGAGAAACTTCACTGGATCAAAAAGAAGTCCCTCCCTTTACAGGTCACTGGCCTTCAACTTAACAGAGCACATGGAACACATGCAAAGCACACTGCTCTCACACACAGAGCTATAACATTACCTGAGCTGTTTCCTATAAGGAAATGGCTGTGTATACTATGTGCCATTCTGTTTCAGCTAGTGGGGTTTGTAATGTAGGGCACAGTGAGGCCCTGAAAAAGGGGAAACCCTGAGTGGAACTGTGGCTCCATACAGTAATGGGGTCACTTGTTATTTAAAGCATCTTTATCACGGAAAACAGAGTATTCAAATAAAAGAGTTTCCCATTACACGTGTTCCATATATAGAAATTAAGCTGCAAAAGCAACTCTTTTTTTAATGAATTGTTTTCTTGTGACGTCATGAAAACCAACACAGTTGCAAATTTTCTTCTGTTCAGCCTATAACAGTTCAGCCCAGGCTACTTTTTGAATGAGGCACAATAGAGAGCATCTAATCAGAGCAAAGGTAATTTACATACAGTTGTATACAAAAGTAAGGGCGCCCCTGATTAAATTACATTTTTTTGATTTTCTAAGCAAAAAATTGTCCTTTACAGAGAACACACTTCTGCACATTTGTAATACACATGCAGTTACTGGAAAAAATAAAACATTGAATGTACTCTGTACAAAGGTTACCGCTAATTTAATATTTTATGTTTTACATTTTTCTAATAATCTGCTAAGACACAGCAATTGTGTACTATAATTTGCCAAATGTTGTTCAAACATTTGGATATGACTGTATCAGTCTTAAAGACAAAACCAGCATGTTTAAGTCCCCTAAGGAAGTTCAAAAATGGTTAAGTCAAAAATTAAATATGAAAATTAAATATGAGTTTTAGTACATAAACCCACATAAACGTTATAAATGAACCAAGACAAATACAGGATAGACCCCCGTTAAATCTAAAGAGACAGTCTCCTCATTACAGTTTCTAGTACACTGTGTGGTAGACCAGCATTCGCCTCAGATATAATATGTATTGTTTTTACCTTGAACACAAACATCTCTCGTCGTAGGATGGCAAGTGTGTTGAAGTCTCCATCGCAAATGTGGGGTTTGGCGTTTGGATGTGTGGGCTTGTCCCCTGTGGGTATGCGTGGGGGCCGTGTCTGACGATCGTGTTTGCGGGGGTCTGAGGGGGGGTGTGAGCGTGGAGGGGGCGCTGTCGGTAAAGGCTTTGTAGGCTGAGGAAGCTTGTCTGGTGGCCCTGAAACCGAGAGAGATACAAATAACGTCAAACAAAGGAACATTTCCAAATACCTTTCATCCTTTTCCTCAAACCTAAACAGGAAACTGAATTTTAGATGCCAGGGCTCTGGCCCTGCTCATAATCAAAACAGCTTGTTTTAGAATAAACCAAGACCAGAGATTTAACAAAACATGCTATTATCATTACAGCATGAATTACAGAGTCCAGTGTACACATCCCCAGTGTACTTGTCTGTACAGTTACTGCACAATAGCATTGATTTAGCTGGGCCAGTCAAATTAAAAGGACATTTAATGAGAGTTTTGTAATTATGAACTAGCCTAATACTTGACTGTGTGTTCAAAGGCCCGATGGACGAATTACTTAAACTTCAAATAGGCGGGGTTTGGGGTTGCATCACGTTTCCAGTTTTACTTAAAATTAGTGACTTTTTGGAGAATCGAATAAGTGTGACAGTCCAAAAGGCCATTAGAGGTAATGCTTTTGTAAGGGGAGAGATGGGTAAGTGAATGAAAGCGTGACCCCAGCAGTGGTGCCCTGGAGGCAGGCTCAGACGATTAGAGGGATAGTTACTCCTCTAGTTATCCCAGCCCGGTCCTTTGGCCTGATCAGCCATGGGGAAGAGGGAGATTTCGTTCATTGACTGAATTAAATCTCCTGAAATAGAGCGTGGATTAGAGGGGAGAGAGCTCAGTCTGCCATTATGTAATGGCAAAGAGGGGGCAGAGAAAAAGAGAGAGAGAGAAACAGAGAAGACACCATTAGAGAGCACTGGTGTAGTTGGTGCGTGGGAGACACATTGGATTTGCCTGCAGGCCGCAACACTTTGGTATGATCACACTTTCATGCCATGCTGCTACAGACACACACATGGCATTACAACAACAAGAGTTCAGCAGACAGTTTAGAATGAGTGTCACTGCTGCACTCTCCTGTATATTCTCTTACAGCTGAGGGATCAGGTATTATCCCGCTTTGTTACTGCTGGGCAATGTCGATCAAATTCAGTATCACAGTATTTTCCAAATGCAACACCATATCATGGTATTAGATCATATTTAACAATAACAATAACATATTTACAATAACAAGTTAATCAACTCATGTTTCCTCTGTGCTGGTACTTTATGTTAAAAGAATGTCTTACAAACCATTGCGGGGGACCTTAAACAGTATTGTAAACGTTAACCAGACAGAAATCGGATTTCTAGAAGGATAACATACTGTTTATTTAGTTAAGTATTCTTAAGGTGTTTTAAATGTTCTACAGTGACAATCAAATGACACAGGCCTACATGTACATATAACACTTATAACATTCTAACACTTTCTGTGGTAAAATTGCATAAAAATTGACTGAAGTAGCTTTTATGATAACTGATGCTTGTTGGAATAAGTTTTATACATGTTCAGAGGTTCATGTCAGTTGTCTTAAAAGGCTTATGTAGGTATCGAAAGGCTCACATAGCCTTACGAATGCTACCCTACAGTAAAGTGTTACCAACTTCTGTTATCCATCAATACCATAAAATAATAAAAATCAGTACTGTTGTTTAATAACAGTACCGGTATTTTGTTGTAGGGTGAAACATCGCCCAGCACTACTTTTCTGTCAACATGGTTTGAAATGTTTGTGTGTGTGTGTGAGTGTGTTTATGTGTGTCTCTGTTGCACTCAGGGTTTGCGGGCATTCTCTCACACCCTGCTCTCCTGTGTCAGACCTCATCCTGTCTGAATGAGTTGTGACGCTCTCCACAGAAGAAACGCAGGGAAGGAAGTGGGAGAGGAAGAACAAAGAGAGAGGAGTGAGGGGCAGGTCTGAGGATGTGAACATCTGCCCAAGGAGCCCTGCCCTGACCTGGCCTCAGAGTGAGAGAGAGGATGGGTGGAGGGGTAGAGGAGAAAGAAAAGCAGGGGATGAGGGCAGGGAAGGGAGAGGAAACACTGATGCTTTGCCCTGATAAAGTTTTATAAATGAAAGAACAGAGTGTCTTTTGGACTGTTGTGCTGACCATGACTTTCTTTGTCATTTGTAAGTATGTGAGTTAAGGCCATAAAAGTACTGGACATAATTTATGTAAGACAAAGTCTGTTACTCATTCCAGCTTTAAAAATAAAAATATTAGTACAAAACTGTCCCAGTGTGTGCAGTAAGGCCTATCTATCATTCTATTTTCATTTTAACCCTCCTGTGTTCCCATCACAAAGGCTTTACAGCATATCTTTCATGACATTGAAGGCTTATTCTAATATGCATTATCTGTCATAAAGGCTGTTTTTGTCAACTCTGATGTTAAGTTAACAGGTGACTTTGGGTGAGAAAATGCTGCCTTTTGTTCAACTAGCCTGATAGAGCAAGATGTGTGGTATATATCCATTTGTCATGATATTAATGCTATATTATGACAAATGACCCCTTTTAAAAGTTTATGTTAGTTATCATGAAAGCTTATGTAGGTGTCATGTAGCCTTATGAACACTGACCAACAGTAGTGTTACCAACCATCCTTTACATGTTTGCCATGTTGACATAGAAACACAGTACAAACTCAAACCCACTGATACAAACGCATCAAAGCAAGCTGAATGTAAAGTACAATTAATTATGTGTGTAATTAATTCTGTAATTGTGTAATCACATAAATAATTGTCTTACGTTAATTAAATGTGTAAAAAAAACAAACAACAATAATAACTCTAGTGTCTTAGGGTTAAGAATCCATTTTTTTGTATTTACTGGTAATAGGATACTTTCTGATCTCAGTATCAGTTCCACAAGCCCCTTTCAGTTAGCTTGTATTTTGCATTAGTACTTCTTAAGCTAATGAGGTTAGCAGATAGGCCACGTTGTCAAATGGGCAGCTCAGGTCCAACTGCTGCTGCTGCAGCTGTTCTTACCGTAAATCTTCTGGATACCCTGCAAGTCGTCGTGAGGCAGTTTGAAGTTCTCTGTGTCCATGTACTGGTAGAAGGGGGCCATTATGGCTGTGGGATCATTGGAGTGCTCCAGGCCTAACGCATGGCCCAGCTCATGCACGGCCACCAAGAACAGGTCATTCCCTGCAGAGAGAAATACACACACATAAATATCAGCCCCCTGACCTAGCCAAAGAGCATGGGAATGGTACACTACATGAAATCTCAGTAGCATAAGGATACAATGTGAGTGTGTGTTTATGTGTGCATATAATTGTAATCCACCTCTGATTCTGCCCCAGAAAAGGAAACCCAGTGAAACCACAGCTACTGATGGGAACCATTACAGTATTGAGCACTGTCCCTAAACACACCCACACATCAAAAACGCTGCCGAGTGTCTTCACTCTCTCTGAGCGCATGGAAAACCCTGCCCTTCCAGCACTGTAATGATCCTGCTAAGACTGTGATTTTACGCTGGGGTAAACTTCAAGCCTAAAAAAGCCTTGCTAGCTGTGAGCCAGGCCCCAGTCTCCAACTAGCACTGTGTGACACTAACCAAGGACCGCAGAGTGCAGGCACAGATGCATACAGCCACATCACCAGCTCCACAGCACTGATCAACCCTCCAATCATCTTCTCCTTCTCTCTCTTTCATCTCCTCTGTGTCCCTCTCACTTCACTATGAGCCTCAACTCTGTTTATCTGCTTCACTCTTTCTATCATTCTGTCACTACTTACCTATTGATTAAGGATGTCTGTTATAGCAGTGAATATATACTGTGCAAAAGTCAGAGACCACCTTTCATTTATTTAAGGATCCATTCAAAACAGCCATTAAGAAAGTGTTCATTTTTCAGTGTCAGGAAAAAGGCAGAAGACATATGGCTACATATGATCTAAACCACATATAATCAAATTTTCAGAATTTAGTGTGTCCACCCTTTGCCTTTATTACAGCTTTCATTATTTTTGATGGACTAGCCTTTAGTTTTTCAAAAAAAATCTCAGAAGTTCCTCCAAAACCTCCGAAGTTCAGTCTTAGAAGTTGGTTGCATTTTCTGCTTCTCACAATTCAAATATTCCCAAACACATTCAGTGACTTTTAGGTCTGGACTCTGGGGTCACGAGTACATTGTTCTGAGAACACCAGCAGCTTCATTGTTTAGGTACTGTGTATCTGATGGCGACAGTTTTGGTGATCTACCAGGTCTTACATGGTTGCTAGTCACATTTTTTTATATCTTTTAATGTAATTATTTCCCCTATTTTCCTTTGACTTTACCATTCCATATGCAAGTTAATTATCTTATCTCCTCCAAAATATCTCAAGAAAAATGATTTAATAAGAATAAATTATTTAGAAGTAAGAAAGTATTTAATGCAAACATCTCTGTCTTTGCATATAAACACTAAGTGGCAAACAATGCAGGTAAGTGGGACAGCCCTACTACCAGTGCATGTTTTGCCTTAACCTCTATCTCTCTACATCTTTATCCTTTTCCCTTCCCCATCTTCTGCTCTCTGCTTCTGTCTCTCTCTTCTTGCCAGCATCTTTGACAGGGTAAGGCAGGAATAAAGGCAGCCCAGCTTATTCCTTCAGCCCTAATTTGATTTAAACAGCCTTCCTCGCCCCAGCAGACTTTTTAGGGAGGTTGGTCAGGTGATGTGCCAAGCATTCCACACCAATTTGTTCTATTTCAACACACACAGAACGTGAAGCTGGAGAGTGGCAGGCAGCGTACGCCTGCATCGGCGCTAAAGGCTGCTATAACTCATATGCAAAAGGAACGCCCTTTGGTTTTGTACTAAATGACTCCACTGGGCTATTACATCTAAAAGCATTATATTTTAAAAGACACACTAAAGGTGCTATTACCATATGTTCTGCAAATGTTAAAAATTTGTGTTTGGTCTTCAGGGGAGAACATCTTGGGTGAAATAGGACAGCATGAAAGAGAGAGAGGCTTTAATGATATAAGAATCACTTGTGGCTTGGGAGAAATTGGGGCATATTGCTATGCAAACTAAGTGTTTGAGATGTCTGCTTGAGTCTACTCCCCTGACATGGCTTGAGAGGAAACAGAAATACGGAGAGAGAAAGAGAACGTTATAAACATTGTGTCCTCTGCTTCACATCTCTCCCTCTTTCTCTCTCTCTATCTCCTGCGGGTCCTCCGATGAAGGGTGTCATATTGAGTTGAGATGAGGGAGCCTGCAGTAGGCTTCTCCTCAGACGGCCCTGTGGAGGGCAGCTGCCCAGCATCCGGCCCCAGTGTGGGCTGGCCTTATGTAAGGGCCATGTGGCGGTGCAGCCTTTTACATCATAACAACAAAATGGCCATTTCCAGGCGATGTTTAATTGGCAAGCAGCTAAGAGGCTAATCCTCACCAAATAAAAGATAAAAGGCCAACGAGAAGGAGGGAAATATTCAAGTGCCCGACCACAGCAAAAAGAAAACACCTCTAAAACACAAAGATAGAAAGAGCTGAAGACTCTCACCTCCTCCATCTACCTTGAACAAATATGTTGCCCTTAAGGAAAGTCAGTTTATAGGGAGAATAAACAAATAAATAAAAAATTAAAAAAAAATTAATAAAATGAGGAAAACATAAAAATATGAAAATGAAAATAAATAGTAAAAAAAACAGTACAATACAATACAGTACAATAAAAGAAAGCACTTAAAAGGCAATAAAATAAGAGACTTAGGTGTGATGGGAGACCAGTATTCCTAACACAGTCCTAAACATAAGCAGAGCGATCCACTACTGCTCTGGGCTCGGCAGTAAAGAACAACTACCAACAGATGACCTTTAACTACTTAGACTCTGTAGAAAAACTCTGTGCTTCCCTCACATGACCAGGCACTGGCTTTCAGAATAGCCATATGCTTCTCCATACAGGAGCTGAATGACACCACACAGCAGCCAAGTACATGTGGAGCAGCGCTCCAGAGAGAAGATATGCGTAGTGGATATGAAATATGGGTATGATGGGTTGTTAATAAGATAACATACCACCATCAGTCAGTATTTCTAGGACACCAAGCAAGTGCATCCTTCATAAAGATAGAGATTATAGAGTGCTTGTAAACAAGCAGTGGTGACACACTATCAAACTGTAAAAATGCCTGGTAACAAGGGCCTAACTGGATGTTTGCTCATTATTAGGAATGTGCCAAAATTTCAACTACAAAAGACAAATACAGCCAAACCTTTTGACCAAAAACCAAAGATTAAACAGACCTATAATAAAGTGTAAAAATACAAGATGTTACAAATAATTTGGATTACTTCTTTTAATCATGTGTTTTTATTTTAATTTGATTAATTATTCATTTTAATTTTAAAGAAAATGAGAAAATTAGAAAATTAGAAAAACAGTGTCAGGAAGGATAAAACGCCCAAGACCTTCTCCACTACAGGTTTTATACCATTTGAAAACATGACATCCCACATCAACATCATCTATAACCTCAGTTTCTGAAATGATGGAAAAAATATACAAACAACAGTGCAAATGTGCAAACAAAATTAATGGAATTCATTGCCTTGGAAGACCAACCATTCTCTATAGCACACCCTGCAGCCTACATAATTTAATAATTTAATAATGTTAGGTTAGTAATTATAGTATATTTACGTAAAGTCTTTATTTACTGTCAGCTTTTCTGTTTTTAGTTCTCTCTCTCTCTGTCTCTCTCTCTCTCTCTCTCTCTATGTCTCTCTCTCTCTCTCTCTCTGTCTCTCTCTCTCT
>JAILXH010196846.1:2261-14995 GCA_023558415.1 Piaractus mesopotamicus | reverse complement strand
CAATCAGCTCTCAGAAACAGTAATGCCAACCAATCAGCACTCAATAGCAGTAATACCAACAAACCAGCACTCAGTAGCAGCATTGCTAACAAATCAGTACTCAGTACCAATAATGCCAACCAATCAGCTCTCAGTACCAGTAATGCCAACAAATCAGCTCTCAGAAGCAGTAATGCTAACCAGTCAGCACTCAGTAACAATAATGCTAACCAGTCAGCACTCAGTAGCAGTAATGCCTACAAATCAGCACTCAGCAGCAGTAAAGCTAACCAGTCAGCACTCAGTAGCAGTAATGCTAACCAGTCAGCACTCAGTACCAGTAACGCTAACCAGTCAGCCTTCTAGTGTTTTGCAGCCATGTGTCTGATACAATAGGAGAAACAGGAAGTGTCATTTTTATTCTATATATTCCAGATTCTACAATATTAGAAATAGGCCTATTTCTGTTAACTATATTAGTGTTCTATACAGTGGGAATATTTATTACGGAACCATTTCTATTCACTATAATAGTGTTCTATAGCACTCTAATATAGGTGATGGTATTTAGGGATCATTTCTGTTCACCACAATAGTGTTCTATATAGTGCTCAAAAATAGGTAACAGTGATAAGGGAAGCATTTGTTCACTATAACAGTGTTCCAAATAGTGTCTAAGAGAACAGTGATTATGGGACCATTAGTGTTCCCTATAATAGAGTTCTATATAGTGCTCCAATGTAGGGAATTACAGGCTGATTAGAGGACCATTTATGTTCACCATAATAGTGTTCTACAGTGCTCCAATATAATGATCCTGCTGAAAAAATCATAGCATCCATTAAAAGTTTCTGTTGGTTCTTGGTGGTGTCCAATAGTCAGTAATGGTGTTTTGTGTTTTCCTAAAGGTTTAATATCACTGTGTAAAGAATTCAAATGGTTTAACAGATGTCCTGGGACTGATTCCAGATGCATTTGATGGTTTCTTAATGGGATCTAAAGATGTTCTGCAGGAAATTAGTGGTCGGTAATGGCAACTATTACGCCAATTCCCTTTAGAAAGTAAGAAGGTTTTAATCCTAATAGTTCTAATGGTCTTTTTTCAGCAGGGGATTAGGGGACACTAACCTTAACCCTACATCAAACACTTAAGGCCTTTGTCGTTTAAAGGTGCTTGCTTGCTGCTTTAATGCTTTAAGGTTTGGACGGGGTTTCCTAGATTCCTAATCTTGGTTTATGACTGATTTACCTCTCTATCTCATAAATCATATGTTTCGAAATACCTCCCTAGTTGATCTCTGTCATATCCAGGTCCCATCTCTGTGATTTAGCCGCTTAATTCCACGCTCCATGGACGACTACACAGTCAAGGCAGAAGACTGCAGTAGCTGCACCTACTGACACAAATTATATCACACCAATATTACATGAAACGGTTGTGCTAATAAAAGAGATCGATTTATTTTAAAATTAAAATAAAATAAACGCATCCATATGAAAGTGAAACTAATTTAATGGTCTGTTAGGTTTGCTTGTAGCTGGAATAATGCAGTGCTGCTAATGCTAAATCAATCTGCCGCTGTGTTATTGAACCCTTCAGGTAAACCTGCGTCCACCAGGAAAGAGACATTCATAATGATGTATATCCAGAAAATGCACTATAAACAGGCTTTTACTTTACAGAAATGTGGCCTGATAACAGCCACTGAAGAGACAGAAAGGTATTACAGTTCAGGATTAGGGCTGGTATAAGAACCAAGGTGAGTTTTAAAAAAATGCTAATAAAGGATGCTAATTTCATTAATGAGCAGAGACAAGTAACCACCAATGAGCCTGATATCATTTAAATACTGCTAATTGGTGACTATTCAGTTTCTTTTGTAGTTAGCAACATTAGCATTACTGACTGGCATTAGTGTTTCAAGTTTTGGGAAATGTTAACATGATGTTAATAAATATTTACATAAACATAAATTAAAAAACATAAGACAGACTTTTTTTTTTTACCCAATTTTCTCCCCAATTTAGTCGTCTCCAATTCCACCCGCTAGTTAGGACTCTCCCAATCACACAATACTATCAAGGCTAGGAGGGTAAAGGCTAGCACAGGCTTCCCCAGAGATCTGTGCAGCGCCACCGCATCTTTACGAACTGTGGCTCACGCAACGGCATTGGACAGCTGAATGCGCTCGGAGGAAAGCACCAACCGCCAGATCTGTTACGTCAGCTAACTGACGCCTGCGCTGCCTAGCATCGCGTTGAGTGATGGGGGGAGAAGGGGGCCCATCCTACCCACCCAGAGAGCGAGGCCAATTGTGCTCTCTAAGACTTCTGGCCACAGATGGCTGTAGCATCACCAGGGTTTGAACTCGCGATCTCCTGATGATAGAGCCAACGCTTAGCCACAAACAGACTTTTGGTTACTGTGTCTTGATATATATATAAGACTAATGTACGTAAATGAGCTGTGTTCTGATTGGCTGTCCAGGTTGTACTCAGCACTATGCCCTTATGCCCATATAAAGAACTCCAGGTCTAAATGGATTTTCTCTAAGGGAAATATGAACCGAGTTTCTGGTGGTAATCAAAAATATTCCAAAGCTAATATGTTTTGTCCTGTGAATATTTTTCTCTCAAATATCACTGGGTCCTCTGAATTATGAGGACGTTAAAGAGTTGAAAAAACCTCGCAAACCAGCACGCTTTGGCAGTGTAGTAAATTAGCCCTACAAGCTGACCTGTACTCCAGCTACACTGCTCAATATGACCAGACTAAAAGTGGTTTTCATCTCTTTTAATGCTTTTCTGGTCGTCCTTGAAGAGCTGACAACCACAAAGTGAAACAAACACCACTCGGTCCTACCGAGCATGCACATATCATTAGTACAGTGCAGTAACTCAGTGTTTCACGTGTTTAATTGCATTTTTAATGTTAGTGCAAACAAGAAGCTGGTGAATAAGATTGTAGTTTTAATGTAGTTTTTTTTTGATGATTTAAGCAATCAAAATATTCTACCTAGAGGTTTTATGTATGGAGCTACCTATAAATTTGCACTACGGCAGGACATTTCCACCAGCCTCACTTTAGTGTAGCTTGGTGATGTCAAATTGATGTGCAGCAGCATTAGCTCGCATGTAGCACTATTAGTATTATGACTCTTTAACAACCTTGTATTTCAGAGGATTCAGCGAGAATATGGGAGAAAAATGTAAAGATGTATCAGGTTCTGAACATTTTTATTGACCACAGTGTGAGAGAGAAGCAATTTTCTGAAAACTCAATTCTTTTCTTGCTTAGAACTTAGACCTGGAACTACAAATATAAGTATAATATGAACTACAGAATGATGCACGACTTCAGTGGTCTATAATTCCAGTGTGAATGGGCGGAGCTAAACTGCTGTAAACTGAGCAGATGAATATATGTAAATGTGTTTGTTTTAATGACATCACAAAAACAATTCGAAACAGGCTGTGTTTGCAGGTTAGTTTCCGTATGGACTGGACAGTGAACATACATCTTGAAACCATGTTTATAAGCTACATTAGACTCTTTTTTGACTAATCTCTTCTATTTTCTGCACAAATTCTTGCTTGCTCCTTCTCTGCAAAATGGACAAAGCAAAAAAAACAGGAGGTATAATTACAAGACTATACGTGATAAATAAATAATATAAATAGAAGAACGAAATGTTTTTACAATCAGAAAGATTAAAAAGGCAGGTTAAGCCTTAAGTCAAGGACGTACTTGCTGTATTTCCACATTTGGACTGGAAGCTGGGAATGTACAAACAGATTTGCTATTGATCTCAGCACCTCAGCCATATGCCAATTACAGCCTGTATCAAATATTCATCAAGCCTTCTGACAGCGTGTTTCATGGGTTTCCAGTCATTTCTGGAAGCTACACAGTTGAATGAAGCTGTGTCAGGTTATGGGACCTAAAACAGAATCCTCATGTATTTAGCAATGGCCATAAAATATGGAATAAGACATAATAAGTGACAACTTTCTATAAGGAGAATACAGCATATTTTGGTTCCAGTCCAACGATCCGATTGGCTGAACTGCATTCTAAATTACTCGATATGCAGTTGAGAGAACACCAGCATGTTAGCAGGGCTCACATAACTTCAACGTCAAGCTAACACTGATTAACCTCATCAAACAAACTCAGCTGTTACTCACTTTTGCGATCACATCAATGCCTTACGTTGTAGTTGATGGTAAAGACAGAATTTTGCGGATCCTTCTGCAGACCAAATAATTAGTCATCTGTAGTGCCTATTATGTGCACGTTGATGCAGGATTTAAGGTCATTATAGATGCCTGGATATGTTATCGCAGGCAACAACACATAATTGGGACTCAAGGATAACTTATTGATTTGATACAAATCAGCACTTACTTTTCTTCATATCTTGATTTGGAAGCTGCCATTGATTGCTGGAACACTTTATGCTGATGGAATATCAACAATATGGCTGTAGTGGGCAAAAACTACTGTATACACTGCTATTTTATGACATTCTCTTTTTTATATGGCCAAAAATAATAAAGTGACTGCAATATACAATGTGGTGTGACAACTTTGTCATACTATTAGCATTATAGTATTCATGATTGCTTATTTGGCAACAATAGAAAACTCTAAACTAACTATATTTCTTGGTGGAGGAATTGTTTGTTGACATTATTATTAATTATAACAAAATATTTATTGACAATGTGCGCATTTTATTATATTTTATGTTGTCACTGTTTTATGAAATTAAGCCACTTATGTCCACGCTTTACAGTGATTTTACCACAAGTAAGAGTTTTAGAATCACAGTAACATCTCCTGGCTTAGTGCTTTATTTTACTCACATATAGCAATATCTCATATCACCAAAACATGCAAATAAGCCTTCCAAACAATCATAACATTGTTTGTGTCTTAATGAGTGTTGTGTGGGTGCTTTGATGAATCAAGGCATTAATATGATCCAACTCATGTTATTTTTTGTCGTAATAATGCATGTCTTTAACTCACACATTAAAGGTTTTTGATATATTGCAAGCTTTACTGCAATTGCAATAGACCAACCAATAATACTGCAATGATTCTGACTATATTGTGCAGCCCTGGTGACTATGTTCTGTTCTTAAGCACTATAAACCCTGAAAATAAAGAAAAAACATGAATATGTAAGCTACAAACAGCAGCAGCTTTAACCCGGAGTTTATATATGCAGTGTTCCAGCCATGCTGGCAGCCTGATGCTGTTTTTTCCTCTTAATGAAGCGACGGCACGACATACAGATGCACGAGCCACAAATACTGACTAGCACCAAGAAAAAAAGCCCCCAGTGCGTAACGCTACAGCGCTCTGACGCAAGGTCATAAAATTGAGTTTTGTCCAAGTGCTGGAGCTGCTCAGTGGAGCCGACAGTGCTGGGCTCTCACTTAACCCTTCAGTGGCCTGATTCAGTGAGAGTCCACCTCGTACAAGACACAAAAAGACCTAATGCTTGAAATCAGGTCTAAATAGCCCTGAAACCTTCTAGTCCACTAAGGCTGTATGATATGGGAATAAAATGTGATGTTTGATAAAGATATCACATGAGAAGCGGTGAATTATTACGAAAATAGTGCACCTCTAACTGGATGTGATGCAAGTACAGACATTTTATCTAACTAACTTTAACAAAACTGCAAAATACAAAATTACAAAAGCTCCTTTCACTACTGCGCAAAATAAAAAGAAATAAAATACTAACAGCTGCTTATATCAGAACTGCAAGCATATTTTCCGCGCACTGAAAGGCTGAGAAACAGCATTAACAGTTTTTTCTATACAGGCTACACAAACATATATTTATTTTTATATAGATACACAAGAATTAATTCATATTTTGTTTATTTATTTTTGTTTAGTTGCCAAATATGTTTAGTAGCTAAGTCTTACATACTTGAAACACAATATTGGGTATGAGAATAATCCTAATGTTTGATGTTTTCACAGGCCTGTAGTTCAGGATGGAGGAGTGTTTGAGCTGTGCACACGTGTGTTTTGAAATTGGTTGTTTAGCCTAATGGTTAAGTTGCCCCCCTGTGTGGGAGAGCAGGCTTCAAACCCAGTGCAGATAAACACTTATTAGGCTTCTAATGGTTTGGGCTGGATCTCTTTTGCTCCATGTATGAAATAATTTGATTGTTTCTGTGATCGCCCATCTAACAATGTATTTATTGTGTAAACTATTGCGATAACGATAAAAATATGCTATATTGTACAGCCCTACAGTGAACTCAGAAGTACTAAATTAGCTGATAGTGCTGTGTTATTATGCACTGAGAAATGCATTTAATTTACATGATTTAAATGTGTACAATTTAAAGCAATTATTGCCAAAATGAAATTCAGACACTAAATGTATTGATATAATATATTGTGTTTGTTTGTATATGTTGTATACAAGTATTTTAATACAAGAGTACAAGTCACTCTGCCTTTTCAGACCGCATTTTATGAAAATGATGGATGAATTCCATATGGAAAGAGAAACATTTTACATCAAATTGGGCTGAGAATATAAATGTAACTAGCCAGCTGCGTTTTGCCAGACTAATCACTGGGTCTGATGATGTTTTTCATTTTGGAAGTAATTATAACAACGGAAAAAATTATACTAGTATTTCAAAGTTCTATTTCACGTCTGAGTGCCCAAATAAACTCATTCTCCCCATTTATTTTATAAAGGGGTCACTGATTAGTGGTATGGAAGCTCACCACACAGTGCTGACACAAAGAGGGGACAATCAGAGCCAGGTAAAAACTCAGAAAAACTAAGCATGACAGCGGCTCAGCAATGGCTAAGAGCTCTGCTCACCACAAAACATGTTCGATATTGCTTTTACTTGACTCTGCACTCTCAGATGTCCTCAAACCGGGGTCATTTTAGCATGATAGTAGCTGTGTGGTATGTTTGGCCTGCTAACTAAGCTATCCTTAGCTTAGCCAGAACACTACAGTCCCAAACACCACAGAACAGGTTCGATTTCAGCTTTCGGTCAGTCACTCTACTTTAACTCTCTCAGACATTAGTTATTATCTTGTTTCAGCAGATTAGCAGGTAGTCAAAATCAAACCTGTACCGTGTCGTGTGGCACTGTTTGAGTCCGTAGCCTGCTCGCTAAGCTGACGTTAGGTACTCACAGATACACACACCACAGAACAGATTTAATTTAGCCTTTCTGTCTCTTCAATGCCAGTCACTCCACTTTATTCTATCAGACTTGAGTCATCATCATAAAAATTTGGGTCTGCGCTTTAATTGGTCAGAATCAAACATGTTCTGTGGTGAGCAGCGCTGTGACCATGCTTACTAAGCTAATGCTAACCAGCTTCTCTCTCCTAGTTAGCAGCACTGTTTAACATTTATCAATTGTTACAACGCTGGTTTGACATGTAGTATATAGTACAGAACTGAAGCTCCTCAGAATCAAAACATTTAACACATAAAACATCGACAATCAAATCGACTCATGACTGCAGAATAAAAAATGACAAAATATTACATTCAAATATGTGTATAGTTACCAGAGGTACAAAAAGTGGGGACGAACGCTGAGAGGCTAAAGCATATAAACCATGCAAGTATCATATAAAAGTTGCAGACTTGATTTATGACACTAGCTTCATGAAGTGTGCCGAGTTATCATATTCATATCATGTCTAATGCTTTAGATATTAGTATTAAAACACAAAAACAAATGACACTATTAAAACCATTACATATCTGACCGCTTTGTTAGGTCTTAGGCTACCTGGTTCATTAAGCCCTTTTCACAGTAGCCATTAAATGCAATTTCCGACCTGTTTTGTAACAATGACTGAATATATTTTGATGGAAATGTGCATGACTTGCAAAATTTGTAGTGAATTGGACTTTCATCTTCGTAGGTGAGCAAGATAACATTTATAAGTGTTTTATTTTGTTTAAATGCTATGTTTTTACTGTATCAGTTGTACAACACTGTTCGATATAAAGAAAAATGCAGGTGTCTATTTCTCGGCACAGCTGTCTTTGTGGAGAAGTGTGAATTGTTTTTCACAGCAGGGGTTCTCATCCCTCCCCTTTCACCCCTCATTGCTGTGTTGGCAGCTCAACACAGTTGAGTCACATTTCACACACAGAGAGACAACAGTGTCCTAGTTCATCTGATAACAGAGACTCTGGAAAAATTTTTTTTGATCGTATTAATTCAAAATATCTCAGTCAGCTTCTGTTCTGTGGGCAGGATGGCCACTAGGGGGCGTGCAGAAAGGGGCTAAGCCCTGCTGCACACTGACAGAGCTAAGCGTGCATGCAGCATGTTTTCACTTATGCTTTCACGTTTTAGCTTGTAACAGCACAGCACAATATGACTTGTGTGGGAGATCCAATGGAAAATATCATCAATAATATGAGCCATGTACATTTTTTTAAACCATCCTGCTACCTCACAAAAATTACCTCACAATATCAAAAAGTTGGTCCCCCCTCTGAATTTGAACCAATGATCGTTATACCTCTAGTAATGATGCCAAACAAATCCAAGACTTTATGCCAGCGTACTTATTTGGGTCAAACAGCTGCCCCCATCATAAAGCTGTAACAGGGTCAGTGAGCCTTGAGGGGATTTCACAGAATAATTTGATTAAGCCGTTAGGGATGAAATATACACTTCAATCCGACATAATCCACTTAATTCTGTCATCATAACTACTACTTTAAGTGCCCTTGAACACATGTCTTGGGTAAAGAGGATGTGCCACAGATCACTGGACTTTTTTTTAAACACAGTGTATTGCCAAAAGTACGTGGACACCTATACATCACACCTATATGAGCTTGTTTGACATCCATTTCCAAAATCACAGCCATTAATCTGTAGTTGACCCCTTCTTTTATAACAGCCTCCACTCTTCTGCAGAAGAAAAAGGCTTTCCACAAGATTTTGGAGTGTGTCTGTGGGAATTTGTGCCTGTTCAGTAAAAAGAGCATCTGTAAAGTGAGGCACTGATGTTGGACGAGAAGGCCTGGCTCAATATCAACGTTCCAGTTCATCCCAAAGGTGTTCATTGGTCAGATCTCTGTGTAGGCCACTGGATTTCCTCTACACTGAACTCTTTTTGGAGCTTGCTTTGTGCACAGGGGCACAGTAATGCTGGAAAAGGTCTTCCCCAAACTTGGTTTCCACAAAGATGCATGATTGTGTAAAATGTCTGCATGCTGTAGCATTAATATTACCCTTCACTAAAGGGGCACAAACCCTGAAAAACAGCCCCAGACCATTAGCCCTCCTCCGTCAAACTTTAGTGTTTACATGCATTCCAGTAGGTAGTCGTCCATCAGACTCCAATATAATGAAGAATGATTTATCACTCCTGAGAACACGCTTCCACTGCTCCAGAGTCTTGTGGTGGCATGCTTTACACCACTCCAGTTGAGGCTTGGCATTGCGCGTAGTGATCTTAGGCTTGTGTGCAGCTGCATGGGCATTGAAACCCTTTTCAAGAAGCTCCCAATACACAGTTCTTGTGCTGATGTTGTGTCCAGAGGTAGTTTAAAACTCTGTAGTGAGTGATGCAACAAAGGATTGATGTGCAATTGGAGGCTCCGCTCTGTAAGTTTGAGTGGTCTACTGCTTTGTGGCTGAGCTATTATTTCTTCTGGAGGCTTCCATTTCACAATAATAGCACTTACAGTTGACTAGGACAGATCTAGCAGGGCAGAATTTTCATGAACTGACTTGTGGCAAAGGTGGCATCCTATGACAGTGCCATGTTTAAAGTCACTGAGCTCTTCAGTGCGACCCATTCTACTGCCAGAGTTTATCTATGGAGATTGCCTGGCTATGTGGTTGGTATTTATACACCTGTCAGTAATGGGTGTGGCTGAAACACATGAACCCAGTAATAAGGAGTGGTGTCCACACGTGTTTGGCCATGTAGTGCAGCAAAAAATAATGGTCTCAGTAAAGCAGAAAAAGTGGAATCTGAATGTAGTCAGTTACCTGAATCTCTCTGGCGTGATAAATGATGATCAAACCGAGAAGGATGATTGTAGAAAGGCTTATCAGGCATTTTAGGGCCAATGAATACAAGGAGTCCTGAAAAAGAAGCAAAGAAAAGACATTCAGCTCATTCTATTTAAAGCAGCCGAACACACATGCAAAGTTTCAAGTACCCACAAGTCCTATCCATTTACCTACCAAAATATTTATGTGAGTAAGTGTTCATTAAGCTGGGACATGCGCATCAGAACCGATCCGTCAGTGTTTTCTGCTTCTAAATGCTCTGAAGCAATTCATTCCAATTCACGTCATTCAGGCGGATACAGCTGCATCTTCTAACAAAAGTCCCTGACGCTGTAAAAATGAGCTGCAAGGGCGCTTTAGGGAGCACATCTTCTCCCTTCTGACCACAACGGACGTTTAAGGACAGTAAAAGCTTATTACTGAGTGAAAGACAAACAGAATGACCTTTTACAACAGTTTTTTTTTTTTTTACTGCACTTTACAAAATGATCATTTTGCTGAAGACTGTATTGGATTTTGACCTACAGTTGTGTGCAAAGGATTGAACATTCGGTCAAATTACATGCTTTGTTGATATTCTAAGTGAAAATAAGTTTAAGGGCCCATATCCTACATTTTTCTTGAATTTCATTCTTGTCTCTGAGGTCCACTTATAATGTCTGTGTGGGTTTGTTTTACATGGCCACCAACTTTTCTTTATTCTCCTACAATTAAAAGGGCTGTTCTTGTCACTGTGCTTTTAAGCATGATGTAACTGGCTGCCGGCAGTCCAGGCTGAAACACTCTTTATAACTTCAGGATGAGTAGGTGGGGCTAAACTGCTGTACGGTGGATGGGCGGGTATATGTAAATGAGTTGTTTTTTATGACACCACAGAAACAATGAATTCAAAATTGGCTGTTTTTGCAGCTTAATTTCAATATATGGCCTGGGGAGTGAATGGGTCGTTTTAAAACTTTAACAGTGTTAACTAGCTATATTAATATTTCTTCTTAAAAAAAAATTGGTTTTCTATGACATGGGCCCTTTTAACACTTTCTATTTATTTTATTTTTCAGTATGTCAAATTCAGCAAATGAACAATAAAATGTGCAGAAATGTGTTCTCTGTAGAGGATGTGACTGTATACGAGTCAGAATGCTTATTATCTAGGTATTAAAGTTATTAAACAGTTATTAAACTGAAGGTTTGTTAATTAATAATGGTGTAACAAAAAAGTTCAATAAAGTATTGAAAAATCCAAAACATATTAATGTAAAAACGCACAGACGACTCACACTGTTTTTAAAATCATTTAAATCAATCCCAAAAGTCCGGGTGAGACTTTTGGGATTGTGGTTTTTGGGGGTTGATTTTGTTACCTAAACTCAATGAAATGACCATGCATTAGTAGCTGGTATTACAGATGACATGATAAACAACCCAACAAGTCAAAACATCTGCATAATTAAATGGTTGAGAGAGTGCTTTGTTGTGAAATGCTCTGTTCTAGAGACACTTGCAGAGTCAGAATTGTTCACAGTGGTGGTGATAGTAACCAGACGTCCACCTCGAAAAGCTCCCTCACAAAATGTTATTACATGAAATGGTTATGAATACACTGCCTGACGTCTGACACATTGTTTTACGATAGATTTTCAAACAAATTTTGAACTAAAATGTATTTAATGTTCATTTATGATGGAGGTACCATACAGGACACTGTAAAGCGAAACAGTCCTGAAAGAAAATGTATTGTTTTCAGCAAAACAGTCCTGAAAAAAAATGTATTGTTTTTAGTGGACCAGACGTCCACTATTTTATCATCAGAAGACATGTGTTTTGGATAGTAAATAAAATGTCTGTATTTGTGTTGTAGCCATGGTGCTCCCTGGTTCCTATCACCATCACTGAAAAGAAATCTGAGTCTCTACAATCAACCATTTCACACCAAACCACTCTGAATGACTCTGTTTACATCTCAAATGCTCAGTTATGCAGAAAATTTGACAAATTTGAAACCCCACATATATATAAAAAATGACATTTTTAAATCATGTCTCTCGTTGATGTTACTGGATGTAAGTAAGTCAAACTGAGTCAGTGTGGTTTCAGTGAAACACAGTGATTTGTCAGCTTTACTTGAGCATTTGTTTGGTCATTGCAACCTTATTGTTTTACTTGTTTTACTTGTTTTACTGACCATCTTTCTGGCCTGCCTTCTTTTATTTTTAGCTGGTTAACACTCTAACCTGTTTGGCTTTAGAGATTACTTATATTTTGTATGTGTATGTGGTTCTTTAAAGAACCTTTTAAAAAATGGCACTATGTAGAACTCTAAGAGTGTAGATTTAATATATCTACTAATCTGTGTTGTTTTTTTCTCTTTTAGTAAACATAAGCACATTACATTAAATTAATGCATGCATAAACATGAACGGATGGTTTAATTAGCATAACTCAATTCACTTGTTTCTGTGATTCATTTGTATTAACTGAGTGCAAATTACTGATTCAAGTAGTGAAGGCAGTTAATAGAACATTTACACCTCATTAGTTTAAGTTCTTCAACATTTTAATGGTTGTTTGAATGACTGAGCTGTTCTTCTCTAAATGATGAATCCTACTCTATGTCGTTCAATAAAATTTTTTTTTATATAGTACCAAAAATGGTTCTGCTGTCGTTACAAGTCATAGAAACTTTTTTTTGT
>JAILXH010196832.1:2776-13413 GCA_023558415.1 Piaractus mesopotamicus | reverse complement strand
GAGCAAAGGGAAGAGCAAAAAAGTAAGAGAGAAATAGCGAGTGAGAGAGATAGAGAGATAGAGAGAGAGAGAGAGAGAAAGAGATAAGCAGAAGAACAGGAGTGCTGACTGTAGGCTGTACCAGCCAGTGAGTTGTAACTGTCTTTTGTGCCACACTCACAAACACAGAATGGTACATAGTTCTGTTTTCTGTCGCACTGCCAGGCTGGAAGGCGCTGATGAGGCGTGGAGGAATAACATACTGCATAAAGAGAAATCGGCGTGTAAGAGAACAGCGGCCCTGCAATGTATTTGGACTCCTCAACTATTTAGCCGTTGTTGAATGTACACAAAGTTCTTTAATTTACTGTATAAAGTGTTTCATAAAAATGATATTCATATCAAGGAATTTGAACACAAGATCGATCCGATGGTTTACAGACAGTCTAATCGTGTTTTAGAAAAAAAACAAACCTAGCATCCCTGCCAAAGCAGGGATTTGAACCCTGCTGTGATGTTAGCAACAGTGCAACTATGGCAGTTTCTCAGAGAGATTATCGTGACTTCATCTACAGGACGTCCAGCACTGTGGTCATGTGTGCGTCCGTAGCAGGTCAGAGTTGCTGAGGGGAAATGTCCACAGGCGGTGGTACCACACCACAGGGGGTGCCCAAGAGTGGTGAAGCTTGCGTAACCTGAGCCGACCCACTCACTCTATTCCTTGGACAGGACCATTCTAAGAACTTTCTAAGAATTTCTACTTCCTAGGAATTTGTAATGGGACATGACTTTCTAAGAGGTTCTAGAATTGGGAACTACTTTCTAGGAATTTGTAATGGCACATGACTTTCTACGAGGTTCTAGAATTGGGAACTACTTTCTAGGAATTTGTAATGGGACATGACTTTCTAAGAGGTCCTAGAATTGGTAATTACTAGATAGGAATTTGTAATGGAACATGACTTTCTAAGAGGTTCTAGAATTGGGAACTACTTGATAGGAATTTGTAATGGGACATGACATTCTTAGAGGTTCTAGAATTGGGAACTACTTTATAGGAATTTGTAATGGGACATGACATTCTAAGAGGTCATGACATTCCAAGAGAATGGTTCTAGGGAGAAACCATGAACACTGAAAGGACCATGTGCATGATTTAATTGCTTCTTTGTTTTGACCGAGGTAGTTCTGATTAGAACCGTTTAGAAAAGGGTTCAATATAGCACTAAAAAGGGTTCTGCCATTGACACATTGTCAAGCTTAAATGGTTCTTTGACTGACTGAGAATGCGTTGTATATGTACCTTTTTGAAAAAGGTTCTATGCACCACCAAAAAGATTCTGCTATTGTTACAATATCAAGCTAACAATAGAAGCACCCTTTTTGATGCTACATAGAACCATATCCAAAAAGGTTCTATGTAGAAGCATATACAACACATTCTCGGTCAATCTGAAGAGAATTATTTTACCATGCAAAGAACCCTTTAATTCTTCTTAAGGAGTGCAAGAGGTTCTAGATTGGGCATGCCTGTCTAAGAAGTTGCCAATAATCACTGAAAGTACATGACTTTCTAAGTGGTTAGAATGATGCATGCCTTTATAAGATGCTCTAGAATGATGCATGCCTTTATAAGATGTTCTAGAATGATGCCTGCCTTTATAAGATGTTCTAGAATGGGACATGACTTTCTAAACATTTCCAATTGGACTTGACTTTCTTAGAAGTTCTAGAACATCTCTATTCTTTGGCGATGCTAAGCTGAGTCATGCTGAATGAGATCTTGAAGAATGCCAATGTAAAACACAGTTACTATACATGCAAACAAGAGGACACTTGTATGGTGTAAGGCCAGGGGGGCAGGAGCCGAGGCCCACTCTGGGGTCTATCTGTGCACGTGCCTGTTTGGCAAAAATACCCAAATACTTTCTGGGACCACTGTGTGCATGTGGAACAGTAAGTGCATCCTTGACCTCTGGACAAATGTCGACTCGCACAAACACAGAATTGACATTGTTTTTGAGACCCGGGGGGTCTTTGTGTATGTGGGTTGTGACCCCATATCCTGTTGATGCTGGAGTGTGTCTTTAGTACAATACCACTGCATCCTGGTTTGCACCATAAGGATATCCTCTCCATCCCCACAGGAGACACACACACACACCCTTAACCAGTTAAAACTGGGCAGCAAATGTGCCCTTGACCTTTGATTGGACACAAACACCAAGGCACAAGCGTGCACGTACAGGTGTACTGTCACAGTCAGAGACCACCCTTCATTTATTTTGCTTCCATTTGTGAGTTAAGACCATGCCTTCAACATGGTGGTAGTATGAGGGAAGACTGGTTAAGGGAGGAGGGAGAACTCTGAGAACTTGGGCTGGAGTTCTGGGCAGCTTCTGCCTGTAGCTAGAAGGCCGGACCCCCTCTAGCTGTAGTAGGACTGCTGTAGGAATGGGGAGCAGGAAGGAGATGGGGTTGTGGTGGGGATCGCGAACTTTCGTCACGGGGACGGAAGGTGAGGATGTGAATTTATAGGGCTTTAGATTAGAAGAAAGAGGGGTTTCAGGCATGTTCCTCCCCCCAGACTTTAGTTAGAGCATAACTACATGTCTAAATGACCACCAAGCACAATTTTTTCATTTTTCGGGAGACGTTTTCGATGAAATTTAAGATGATCTGAAGTGAAAAAAAAAACAGTTTCCAAAAGCCACAGACAAAATGGGATTCCTAACAACCACCCGCAAGACCTGGCAGACCACCAACACTGTCCCTGTCAGATCAACAGAACTTAAAGCTCTTTATGTTTTCTGACGCTGCAAAATGAATAACTCCAACTTAATGTCTATTTTGACTGGACATTAAATGAACGAAGGGTGGTCTCTGACTTTTGCACGATCGGACCACCCACACACTTCATTCCTCCACCCATGCCAAGCATGAATAATTCAGGCCATTCTGTCTTTACAAGACTACTTAACATGCAGGCACAATTCCAAGAACACATGCACTCCCACCTGCTCTGTGCCAGGAACATGAACTACAACTCCCAGCATGCATACCAACACAGTAACAGCTGGAGTGCATTCTGCAAACCAGCAGCCAGCCCTGCATACCGATGCACAACCTAAGGCTTAGACTACACTTCCCAGCATGCTCTGCATACTGATAGCGCAACATTTGATATTATAATGACAGCAGCATGCCTCCAAGCATTCTGCAGCCACGTACTGAATATCTAAGGCAAGGACTACTATTCCCAGCATGCCTTGCATACTGATAGTATAACTTCACTTTCGTTTGATACAAGAAGGACAGCGCCGTGCCTCTGGCCATTCAGTGGCCGTGGGATGAATAGTGAGGCTAAGTTTTTTCCTGCTGTGAACACTGACAGAGTCAGTTATAGAAATTATTTATAGAAATATCAGTCATGCTGCTTTTCTGGACGTTCTTAACGAACGAGATATGACCGTTTACTCAGCATGCAAATATATATCTGCGATTCTGTAGCAAATTCCCAGCATTTTGTAGACATTTTAGCTAAGAGAGTACAAACGCTTCCCTCTCCACCAACCCCCCCTCCCCCTCCCTCTCCCTCGCTCCAAATAAAAACAGCGAGAAATAGACCCAGATGGCAGTTTACATAATAACAATCCCACTACACCCACCCGCGACCTCGCATATGCAAATACTCATTCAATATTCAACCTGAGACGACATTCTTTGTAAATAAACTACTCCATATTCAAAGATGTGACCCGTGACTGCATAAATATTCCACGCGAATTGAGCGCCCGTTTAAATCAACGGCACCATCTTAAATGCAAATAGCAACACACGGAGAATAGCGATCCTTCGGAGATGGAGACTGACAACACAAATGCTATCGCGCTTATTCCCATGTCCATCATAAATCCAAATGCATTTCATCTGATCAAGCTATGCAAAAGTGCTGGTGCTCTTGTAGAATTGCAAACAACAAAGCTCACGGCTTTCTGAAGGCCTATTCACACTGAGACTCATTTTTACGGCATGGACTGATGGACTGGTGGACTGCAGTGATGCATATTTTTTACAAAATTGGAGCCACAAGAGCTCCGTTGTCATAGTTGCAGCCCAAACAAATGTGCCTCAAGTTGCCAGAGTGGCTTGTACAAGGGCACAACAGGTTATACAAAAAACATGGCGACTAAAAATGCAGAGAAAATATGGCGGACCATAGGCGAAAGGCCAGGGAATGACGGTGAGTATGTTCGGAACTGTATATAGCTGTTTTTAATATATCTAGGTAGATCCTAGCCTGTACACGCTCACAAAGAACCACAAACTATTAGCTTCCCTTGCTAAAGAGTGCTTCTTTCTAATGAGACGAGCCTCAGCAGAACCTCATATTCCCCCACCGACATTTGAAAATACCTTCGGAATCACTCATATGCAGCTTCAGCTCCTGTATGAGGCGGTCTTGCATTAGGTGTGTCTGTCATTTAGCTTCAGTGCTTAAAAGAATTCATCGCTGAAATGCATTTCTTATTCTTCTTCAATCTTCTTCCCGCATTTTCATAGTATTTAGGGACAAAAAAGTGCTGGGACTTGGTGCAAAGGTCCCTTAACATTAAAAATGGACTGTTTTTAGTTCAAAAAAAGTTGTTCTTGGTGTGAATAGGCCTAAAGAACGCTTAGCTTTCTAAGAAGCTCATGCCTTTAACAGATGTTCTAGAATGGAGCACAACTTTCTGAGTAGTTTTAGAATTGGGAATGCTTGTCTAAGTACTACCAAGACAGTGTAACTAACCTACTGTAGATATACACTAGAACCTAGTGTATATCTACAGTAAGTGTGGGGTTCAACCTCCAAAATGCTGTTCAATTATTTTCGGTGAAATGATGAGAGCGAACTAGTAGCTCTAGAATGGTGCATGCCTTTCTAAGAAGTTTTGTAATGGGACTTGACTTTCTAGGAATTTGTAATGAGACATGGCTTTCAACGAGGTTCTAGAATTAGGAATTACTTTCTAAGAATTTGTAATGAGATACCATGTTCTAAGAGAAATATAGAATGGGGCATGACTTTCTGAGTGGCTCTAGAATTGGGAATGGCTTTCTAAGCTTTCTTTGTAGCTCTAGAACAGTGCATGCCCTTCTGAAAAGTTCTAGAACGGGACACGACTTACTAAGAGTTTCTAGTTGGATGTGTCTTTCTAGAATTGGGAATTACCTTCTAGGAATTTGTAATGGAAAATGGCTTTCTAAGAGGTTCTAGAATGAGACATGTCTGCCTGAGGCTCTAAAATGGGACGTGCCTGTTTAAGAAGTTACAGAATGGGGCATGGCTTTCTAAGAAGTTCTAGAAATGAGAACGACTTTCCAACAATTTCTAATGGGGCATGACTTTCGAAGTGGTTCTAGAATTGGGAATGGCTTTCTAAGCTTTCCAAGTATCTCTAGAATGGAGCATGCCTTTCTAAGAGATTCTAGCGTGGGAATTGACTTTCTAAGAAGTTCTAGAATTGGGAATTACTTTCTAAGAATTAAAAAAAAAAAGACATTTCTAAGAGTTTCTAGAATGGGGCATGGCTTTCTGAGAAGTTCTAGATTGGTGCATGGCTTTTTAAGAACTTTTAGAATCGGCCATAACGTTATAAGAAGTTCTATAATGGAGCCTGATTTCTAACAAGTTTAAGAATGGAGAATTGTGCGTGGCTTTCAACAGAGTTCTAGTGTTCTAGGTAGGTTGCATCATACATGATTTCTGATTCGCAAGAGTTTAAAAAAATGTGAGAACCACTGCATCAGTGGTCACCAACCCTCCTCACGGAGGTCCACTTTTCTGGAAGAGTTTAGTTCCAGCCTGCAATCAACATGCTGCCTCGCCCCCCCTTACCTAAGACTAATATCTCTGATCTAGCCAATCAAGAACATCTGAAGAAGTTAATTAGCTAAAGCAGGTGTGGCAGATAGTGGTTGGAACCAGACTCTACAGGAAGGTAGATCTCCAAGACCAGGGTTGGGGACCACTGCACTACATAAGGAGGTCCAGCTGTTGAAAAAGGACCTTGTCGCCTCTAAAATATACAAAGAATGGTATTAGAAGTAGATCACCAGGTCTCCTACATGCAGGCCGGTGCTTTTAACATCTCATCCTTAAAATCCATGCAGTACATATTTGCGTTTAAGCAGCACTATCTCTCTATTCCAGACTCAAAGTGGGTTGTAAGCGACTTTGGCTGACCGTGTGAACATCTGACGAAGAGCAGAGGATGAAGAGAGCAACTATTGCGAAAGACCAGAATGGATGTGAAAGGTTAAGGACACGCTGATGAGTTTTCTTGCGGCCTGTCAAGGGCTGATTTCGGAATGCTTGTGTCAGCATTACATGCTCATTTCACGGGGGACTGGCCCAGAGAATGGATGGCAGAGGTGAGGATGGAGGAAAGAAAGGAGCAAAAGACAGGAAGGAAGCACTTTCTCATCTATCAAAGCAGCCACCAACCACATGATGTCATCCAGTCAAGTGAAGTTTTTAAGAGGCGAATGTTTCTCTTTTTTCGATTCGGTTAGCCGCGGTGACAAGAAACTTCGGCTGCCGGGCAGGGTTGCCACGGATACGGAGTGACAGCGGTGACGGAGGAAACAGCAGGAACGTCTGTTCTCTTTTTGTTTTCGCCCAGCGGGAGAAAGGAGAGAAACTTCCTTCTCTCTCTCTCTCTCTTTCTCTTCCTCAATGTCTCTTACTCATAAGAACGAAAAGCACCATGCTGAAAGAAGACCTGATTGATCACCCGTCTGGTCTGCATGTTTGCTATCACACTGGCAGAGAATAATGGGTGGGGTTCATGACCTTCTCTTTTTGAAAGTATGCAACTGATAATGCTTTCTTTCACCGTCACCTAAGTTCTAGATAATAACGAGGTAAGTGTGGAGTACAAATTCCGAAGAACTAAAAAAGTATTTTGGGAACATTGGAACATTGGGAACATTGAGAATTGTAAATACCAAAACATATTTTCCAAAATTAAGTAATTTTGTTTGTGTTTTAATGAAAAATATTATGATGTTATGTGTGTACAACTGTTCAAAGCTGTGTCTGCTAATCATGAACCCTTCTTGGTACTATATATATCCTTTTCCTTTTGTGTTATTGCAGAGAATATTGATTGTATACTAATTTTGAAAAAATAATAAAATGTCATTAACAAAGTAACGTTTTATATGTCAGGTGTGAAGTACAGATTCCAAAGAACTAGAAAATTATTTTGGGTAAAGTCTGAAAGTCTGAAAATCAGTGTGGAACACTAAAAATTGTCACTACTGAAACAAATTTTCTACAATTAAGCAATGTTTTAATGAAAAATATTATGATGTTATGTGTGTACAACTGTTCAAAGCTGTGTTTGTTAGTCATGTACTGGGTAGCGTTTTTGACTTCTGCTCAAAATGTGCTAAAATTGTCAATACCGAAACAGTCACTACCAAAAAAATTGGTAAAGTTAAAGTAATTACACAACTGTTCAAAACTGTGTTTGCTAGTCATGTACTGGGTAGCATTTTTGAGTTCTGCTCAAAGTGTGCTAAAATGGTCACGCCTGAAACAATCACTACCGAAACAGTCACTGCTGAAACATTTGGTAACGTTTCAGTAGCTTTATGATTGTTCTGGTAGGGACAAAATGGAACGGTCAGTCATTAGCTATAATTACACAACCGTGCAAAGCTGGGTTTGCTAGTCATGTACTAGGTAGCATTTTTGAGTTCTGCTCAAAGTGAGCTAAAATTGTAACTAGTGAAACAGTCACTGCTGAAATATTTGGTAAAGTTTCACTAGCGTTACGATGGAAAATGGAATTTTCAGGCATTATCTTAAATTAAATTAACATAATTAATGAACAGGGTCAGGATTTTAGTCCAAGTCCAAGCCAGTTAATAGTCCAAAATGTGTTGTCAACTCTGATTTTGAACTAATTTAGTAGAATGATCCATTTACGACAATATGGTTACTCTAAATGTACCATGTTGTACATTTCAATCGCAGTATGTAGGCTTTAGCCTCTCTACGTTGAACCCCCCCCCCCCACACACACACACTTGTCACACCAAACATGTTCCCACACACACACACACACACACAAACACTTCTCTTTCACTTTGTGTTTTTCTCTCACTCTGACACTCCATGTGTGCTTGACATCTACACAATCTGCTGGAATCACATAAGGAGCATGAAAGTGGAACGAAGTGAGATTAACACATGGCCTGTTTATCACACATATACAAACACCTGCTACACCTGCATCACCTGCTTCAGAAACACCTCAAAAACAACTCCAGGTACAGATTCTGACTGCCCTGACTCAAAGCAGGCCTCACTCACTGACCATGACTCAAATACTCCACTCAGTCTGGTGTCACCAAGTCAGAAAAGTCCTGCCTCCCTTAGTTACTGATGCTACATCCATCAAGCTTTCAGCTCAGGCCACCTTAAAGCATCCATAGCACAAACCAATGTGAAAGAAAAAATGTATTTAAGTGCATTTAAGTGGAACACCTGTATAGCTACTCATTCATGCAATTATCTAATCAGACAATCATGTGGCAGCAGTGCAGTGCATAAAATCATGCAAATATAGGCCTGCAGCTTCAGGTAATGTTCACATCAACCATCAGAATGGGGAAAAATTGAATGTGTTTTTGACCATGGCATGACTGTTGGTGCCAGACGGGCTGGTCAGCATTTTTTTATAACTGCTGATCTCCTGGGATTTTCACATACAGCAGTTTATAGAGTTACTCAGAATGGAGCAATAAAGAAAAACATCCAGTGAGTGGCAGTTCTGCAAATGGAAACGTCTAGTTGGTGAGAGAGGTCAACGGAGAATGGCCAGACTTGTTCAAGCTGACAGAAAAGCTACGGTAACTCGGATAACCACTCTGTACAAATGTAATGAGCAGAAAAGCATCAGAATGCACAACATGCCGAGCCTTGAGGTGGATGGGCTACAACAGCAGAAGACCAGGTTGGGTTTCACTTCTGTCAGCCAAGAACAGAAAGCTGAGGCTGCAGTGGACACAGGCTGAGCAAAACTGGACAGTTGAAGACTGGAAAAACATAGCCTGGTCTGATGAATCTCAATTTCTGCCGAGGCACACAAATGGTAGAGAATTTGGTGCCAACAACAGAATTTGGTGCCAGCAACATGAGTCCATGGACCCAGCCTGCCCTGTGTCAACAGTCCAGGCTGGTGGAGGTGGTGTAATGGTTTTCTTGGCACACTTTGGACCTTTGTAGGATGCAATCATGTCAACAAGGACCAGAACCTCAAACATCTTGTGTAATCCATGCCACGAAGAATCAAGGCCCTACCCATGATTTTAGTACACACTTAAAAACGATGACTCGTCAAGGTTTTTTTAGTAAAGAAAATGCTTCTATATAGATCCATGAACACTAAAAGAACATTTTGCATTATTGAAAGGTTCTTTTTATCATAAAAGGTTCTTCAAATAGATGGAGAATGTGCTGTAGATGGTTCTATATAGAACCTTTTTGAAAAGGTTTCTATAGAGCACCAAAGAAAGTTCTTCTGTTGCAACAAGTCTGATATCATAACAATCAAGAACCTTTTTTGGGGCTATATACATCCTTTTCCTTTTGTGTTATTGCAGAGAATGTTGATTGTATACTAATTATGAAAAATCAATTTAAAAATGATTAAGAAAGTAAGTTTTATATGTAAACAAATGTCTATGCCTACAAGTGCCGAATTGCCTCAATGCGCACTTCATTGCAACTGGATGCTTATTTGATTTGTTAAATCTTATAACCCGAAATATGACAATGTTTACGTTGATGGTCACCGCAGTGGAAATTTGTCATTTAGCTGTAAACAAATTTCTAGTTCTGAAGTGCACAGAGGTCTTAAGCTTTTGGACACAAATGAATTAGCGGGCCCTGATAATCTAGATTCATTATTTTTAAAACTGTCATTGTGGTAATTAGTTTTCCCTGTTCTATACCTGCCAAAGTCTCCGCTGCTCTGCTAACGCTGTAATTTGTGATCAGTCGCCTATTACAGAACTGACTCTCTGTGTGTTTTTCCTTCTTTCTTTTCTTCGCCGAGTTGAACAGCTGCCCATCCTGTGCGTCTGATGCTGCTGCCTCTTCTGCCTTGATCGGGTGCCACTGCTCGCCAGCCCTCTGGACCGGCTTGACCACCATTGAGCTTCTTGCTGTACAACGCCGTGCAAACCTCACCCTCACAACCTGACCCCACTTATGCTGCTGCTGTTGCTGCATAAACTAACCTAATCAAAATGAATAATTTTAACTAATCAATCATTTAAACTAATAAAATTAATCAATCACACATTACAGAACTGACTCTCTGTGAGTTTTTCCTGTCTTTGCCGAGTTGAACAGCTGCCCATCCTGTGCGTCTGATGCTGCTGCCTCTTATGCCTTGATCGGGTGCCACTGCTCGCCAGCCCTCTAGACCGGCTTGACCACCATCAAGCTTCATGCTGTACTACGCCGTGCAAACCTGACCCTCACAGCCTGACCCCACTGATGCTGCTGCTGCTGCATGAACTAAACTAATCAATTTAATCATTTGCTCCACCTGTTTTCCCCGTTTTTGTACTATAATACTTTATACTAGCAATGA
>JAILXH010196764.1:9727-21670 GCA_023558415.1 Piaractus mesopotamicus | reverse complement strand
GAGTAGCTCAGTAGTGCTTTGTAAGTACCTGTGGAGGTGAATCAGACCTGTTCTGTTCCTAAAAGGAACATATTTAATTTCTAGAATGTTTCTTTTTATAAAAAGTACAACCTGTTTGTACTAATTTCTGAGAGGTTGGATGCCACAAATTCTAATATCAAACTTCCCTCAAGACCGTGTGCATTTGTTGGATTTTGTTTTGATCTGGATTGTTAATTTGAGTAGTTATGTCCTTATATTTTGGCATCAAATACAATATTTGAAAATTTTGATTTATAAAGAAAACAAATATGTTCCTTATCCTGAGAATGTCTTTTTAAATTAATGAATTTTTGCATGTGTAGCTCACTGGTAGTGTTTACATTAGTTAACTTCAAGTCTACTGTTAAAGACATATTTCGAGTATAAAAATAACACCTAAATAAAAACCTAGTAGTATACATATAGTAAGTTTTACATTGTCCATTTAAAGAAAATGTACAAGTATACTTGCAATATATGAACTATTAAACTGTCACTTTAAAGTATACTTTTAAGTTCAGTACACCTGTAGGTTCACTTTTAGTGTATTCACAGTATAGATGCAGTGCAAAATAAAACCTATATGTAAACTAGTTGTGTACACAAAGTTGACTACTCTTATTCCTATAGACGTTCATAAACTAAAAAATAGGCCAATTTAAGCCTCAGACAGTACTGAAATAGTACACTCACAAGTACACTACCTATACACTGATATAAGTATACTTCCTACATAAAGTATACTTGAGAAATATACTTGAACTTTACTTAGGTTTACCTTATAAAATGAACTTTAATTTTACTTTTTTGTAACGGAGGCAGCTCTGTATTGCGCCTAATTCAAAAAGCAGTCAGGGCTAAATCACATGTAACTCATGATAACATGGGCAAGGCTAAACAGCTCTAGAAATTTTCATTAAATTCATTGTTTTTGTGACATCACAAAAACAACATTTTCCGAACATGCCGTTTTGGAGCTTTCTTTATCATAAATGGACTGGACATGGAATGGTGCATTTTAAAGCTTTGGCAAAGATTCTATCATTTACCAATCTCTTCTTAAAAAAGGTTTAGTTTTCCCATGGGCCCTTAACAACAACAACATTTATTTGTATAGCGCTTTTTACAACTAGTGTTGTCTAAAAGCAGCTTTACAGAAAAGCAGTTTATAGAAGGAAAACAGTTTATGGAAGGGTTATCAAAAGAATAAAAAGAAAAAAAAAGAAAAATAAACAGGAGTCCATGTATACACGTAAAACATCACACCATCCTTTGAGACATGTTCTCTGAGACGAAGAAATGTCTGTTAGTAAAGTATGTCTGCGATTTGATTTGCAGAACAAAGGTTAGCCATTTAACCCTTTACACGGCCAGGGCTCGGACCACCACTGACCAGATATTGATTAGTTGACTGTTCTCAGCAGTGACACCAACACTGAAGTGGCATATAAGTAGATGTTGGTGTCACTGTTAGATGTTTAACGTGCCTGTGCTGTTTTAAATGAAGGCATACAAGTGGGAAAAAATAAGGTTTATTGCAAAATACTGCATCTGTAGTTTTATTTAAAAGAAAAGAGTATTAAAAAAAAGAATCGCTGATCACTGATTTGTTCTTTCCTCTTGTGTGCTTACCTTACTATTGTACTGTACTGATGTTGTATTATGAACAAGAAAAAAAAACATTGGGCCCCATTCACGAACCATTCTTAATAAGAACTTTCTTCTTAAAACCCACTTACGTTTTTACAAAGTTTCTGACATTCACCAGTGTTTTCTTATCTGGGATTTGTTCCAAGGTAAGAACAGAATCTACACACATTCAAGGGCACAAAGATGTAAGAAGATGTAAGAACAAGTCATGAATCTGACATGGACTGTCTCTTCTAAGGACCTTCCTCAAGTACAAATGTAAGAAAAATCTTAGGAAGATATTGCTGAATGAGGCCCAATGACAGTGAAAAATATCATTCCATTCAAATACATTTTGGACATTCAGTGCATCTTTCTTCACATATTAATGATCAATTACAAATAACATTAGGAAACAGAAATAAATAAATACTCCTAAGTAATCATGATTTTTACAGCATTCAAACATAAGAAACAACAGAATTAATAGGGCTAAATATGAAAACTAAAAACCATGAAGGCACAGATGGATCATTTGTGTGTGCACATGAATGCCTGTGCATGTTTTGGTGTACATCGACTTTAAAGGCACATGAGTATATACAGTAGTTGTGTATTTCAGGATGTGTTTGTATTTGTGCTTCATACAGACTTGGGGCAATAGTGCAAAACTTCATTAGCTCCCATCAGCATCAAAGTGAGTTTGAATGCATGGCTTTCCATCAAGTATAAGAGTCTGAACAAACCAGCCGTGAAGCTACCAGTGGCGAACCGTGACTATAAGAGCTAAGCCTTCAATTCAGGCCATAAACTTCAAAATTTGGCTAGCGCCCACGTGGGATTCTAGTAATATTTTAGCGCTATGCTAACGGCAATTTCACATTCATTTTTTTGGCTGTTACATTAAACATGTCTATTGAAGTTTGTAAAAGACTTTCCATGTTTTATCTGAAAGTTGTAACGGACATTAACATATATTTTACATTATATGTAGCAGTTTTACAATGAATCCTACAGTAAAAAGTCTTGGCATAGAGCTGATGCTGTTTTCCATTTCTAAAATTGACAAACATCATCCAGACTTCCAGAAGGTCTAGATTCCACCTTTTGCAAATCAAAATGTGGTTAATTCCACTGTCAGTTCTTAATTTTATTAGTAGTTAATCTGAGCATGCAGACCTTCAGCTCAGCTCCTGAAGTCCTAAGCAATGGGAGAACTCAGTTAGCCGTATCTACCTGGATACAATAGAGAAAAAAATCCTGACTGGATCATTTTCCATCGGGCGTTTCAAGAAATTAACCCTTTTGTTTTCAGTCAAAATATGAAAATAAATGTACTACTACAACACTTGTAGAGTTTAAATACAACAAGCATGATGATTATAAAAAATGAATTAAAAATATACATATTTTTTATTTCACAGAAATTATCAGGCCATCTCAGAAGGCCTAGAAGGCTCTGAGGGTTCCCCACTGGAAGCTAAAGTGTATTTTTAATGACAGCTGTACGCTCTAAAGCAATATTTCTATTTAAGATAGAAACAGCTAAAAATCATAGTGGCCTTCTGACATGGAGTTTCCAAATCCGAAGCTCTTGAACAGTGTGTTTAATTGAAGTCTGGATTCACTCCATTCAGTGAAGATTTAGGCATTCACACCCAAATCATGGTGTTTTCTGAAGGCTTCTCCTGTGAACCAGAAAGGGGAAACAATAAAAATAATGCCAATCATAATAAACTCACTTACACCCAAGTTCTAGTTTACCGACTATACAAAATGTTCACCCCTTTCAATCCAGTCTCTGACACATCTGTAGCAACTGTCTATTAATGAGGACAATCATTTTGATGCACTTCAATGTGCTCAAAAAAAAACAGAACACTGACTGACTCAAAACACACAACAGAAGCCAATAGGCAGTTTAAATTGTCAGTAAAGGTGTATTTTTGTGATGTAAATCCAGAATTGGAAAGCTGGAACCAAAGGCTCATTCTAGTGAGGTTCAAGTCAATGGGTTTTCAGACAAAGGAAATACATCCTAATTACTGTCCATTGTAATCACCGGTATAATAAAGATGCAACAGACAGACATTAGCTGGGAAAACACTGTGGTATTCCTTTAATACTTGGCAGGACCACCCAGTTTTGCTCAGTATAGAAATCAGAAAGACTTTATGAAAGGTCAACATTCATAAGGCTATATGACGCCTACTTAAGCCTTTCATGACAACTGACATAACACTACATAAACATTTAGAAAGGCTTATTCCAATAAGTGTCAAAGGCATAAAGGCTGCTATTGTCAATTTTGCTGCCATTTAGCTCAGTAAATTTGACAACTGATGCTTGCTTGAATAAGCCTTTATACATGTCTATACAGGTTTCTATCAGTCATCATTAAAGGCTTATGTAGGTGTTATGTATCATTATGAAAGCTGCCCTTTTTAATAAAAACCATAAAAAAAAGGAAATGCAGAATAAACAGTCATTTATACCCTCTGCTGCTGAATGTAGACTACAGCATCATGGACTGTGACAAAGATGTGCTGTGGGTTCATGTAGTTCATCAGGCCACTTGATGTGAGAATCTTCAGAACACTCTCTATAAAAACAAAAGATCTCTTCTATTAAAGGGTTTCGTTCTGTGAAACTCCATTCTTATGTTGGTTATAGCTTGTCATGTCTGTATTCTAGAAAGAGGAAATTAAGAATCCTGACCAGTGGATAGGTTTCTTTCATTTAAATGAATGTTATGTGAAACAGTTTGCATAAATGTAAGACTTACCATTGCAATTTGCTAAGTATATCCTCACTCCCATCTTCTGACATTCAACACACATCTATAACAAGCAAAAGTCACAGTCAGCTGTTTGCAAAGGACAAAGGCAATGATCAAAACAAGATAAGATGGCTCAGCTTACCTGTATGAATAGCTTAGCCCCTGCAACATCCACAAAAATAACACTGCTGCAATCGATTAGTACTGCCTGGACTTCATTCTCAGACATTTCTGCAATGACACAAACCAGCCCCACTCATTTTTGTTTTCAGATATTCAATATTGATTTTCAAACCAACAGTTACACCAGTCATTCCTTACATTAAATATCAGTATTTTCTCACCTGATTTGAAAAACTCAGAATTCTCAGAGGAAAATGATGTGTTTGCTACTCCTCTTTCCTGAAAATCAGATAAATATTAAAGCAAGTTTTGTGGTTAGTTGTGATTAGTAATTTAAACGAGTGCAGTGATTAATATCTGACCACTGTACTGATGGCTTCTCTCTCTCTCTTTTCCAGGGCCTTCCTGGCCTTCTCCCGGCTCCGGATACGCTCCGGGGTGAGGCCCAGCAGCTGGTTCACATCTGCCTTAAAGAAACTGCGGTTGCCATAGTAGATAGGCCCATTGTAGGTCAGGATCTTCACTCCAGGGACTTCATAACACTAGAGCACAAGACAGGATGAGCATAAATACCTGAAAACTACCTCATTGCTATAACTTTGAGCTGGACAAAATACGTTATTGCGATCGTACTGCTTTACTTAGTGATCACAATATGCCTAGCAATATTCTAAAATTACACTGGATTATATGAATGTCTTTTTACATATTGTGCAGTCCTACTAGAACTAAGATTTTATAAATTTATATAGATTCATATGCAGTACTGTGCAAAAGTCAGAGACCAAACTTTACAATATTTTGTGTCCACTTATTGCCTTTTTTACAGCGTCTGTTGTTTTTGTGAGACTTGCCTTCAGCTTTTCAAAGAAATCTGAAGCATGTTTTTCTGCATCTCTAAAGTTCAGCCTTAGAAGTTGGTTGCATTCTCGGTTTCTCACGACTCATTTCTATTACAAATTTAGACTCATCTGTCCACAAAACCTTACTCCAGATGTCCAGTTTTGGTGTTCTAGCGCAGATTTTCTTCTCTTTTGTCTGTTTCTTTTTCTCAGTAACAGCTTCTTGAGAACTTCACATCCTTTAAAACTCACAGCGATGAGCTTTCTTCTCACAGTGGAAGGATGAAAAGGAACACCAGTTTTGGAAACTCCTGTTTTTCACTTATTTTCTTTAGACTTCCCCCTTCCTTGTGCAAGTGGATTCTATCTAAGAAATATCTCATGAAAAATGAATGCCGTACATAATAAAACAATGGCAAATATAAGTGAGTTTTGTGTCAACAGGTTTTTAAACTGTTTGGAAATTAAATAAAGGGTGATCTCTTACTTTTGCACAGTACTGTAATTTATCTGTTCTATATTTTTAAGTGTAAAGGTAGGAAAGATTGAAAAGATCACTAGCATGATTTTATGTTGTTGTATCACCTTATTGTGGTTGTCGATGGGCCGGTAGATCTCCGTATTGGACGCCCTGCCCAGAACTGAGCAGCCAGCCCTGCAGAAATGAGAAAAGAGTTTTTAAAGTGTTCCTGTACATATTTATGTCTCAACTTTATTTGCCCTCTCCTTATGGGGAACCTTATGGGGAATTAATACATCCTCCAGGAGAGAGATGTTTTGGAACAGGGGGTTCTGTAAGGGATACTTCACAGTTCACAGTTTTTTTCCATACTGCCCCTGAGCTTTGGAAAGCATAATTAGAGGATATAGTAAACATGATTATTGTAGCTGATAAATGCACAAATCTAATTAGGTAGTTTCAGTCTCTATTTACACAGGCAATTATATTACTGTATGTGCTCGATATTTACTTTCAATGGGGCTGCTCCAGTTGGAGAGCTTATTCTATCATTCCCTGATGCCTAGAGGGATAACAACTCATCTGTGAGTGATACAGACTCATTCGGCCAGTGACCGAAAGGTCTTTTTTTGGCGCTTTAGAAAAATGGCAACAGTGCAGACATTCCTTAACTGTGCTACCTCTGTGTGCGACAAACGACAGTCATCATGGAGAAGACCACTCCAATGGCCAGACCCAGGTCCACATTGAGCACCACCACAGACAGCCAGGTCACTAGCCACACCATCTGTACACAACATTTCAAATGCGCTTCATTTAAATGTTCACTGATACTAATATCCAGAATATTAAACATAAGGTTGCACACTGATGGTGCAATACTTACAAAGTCAATCCTGCTAACTCTCCAAAGGTCTGGAAGATCCTGGAACTGGAGGAACATTTGCCTTAAGCTGGTCACATTTATACATGCAAGGACAGCCTTTTGGAGAGAAAAACACAATATATCTACTGCGGCTACAATTGAGCTTAAACTGATGTATAATTTTGTACACATGGTTCCGTGCAGACCCTTACCTTGGGTAAGAAGTAGAACAGAGGACCGATGAGCAGCAGGACCACCAGCACCACAAGACTCGTAAACAGGCCAGAGAGCTAGCAGATTAAACAAATCAAAAGACTTAAGCCTTAATCAAGTTGGATTAGTATTACCTGGGGAGGTACCGTCAATAAAGATTATCAACAAGATCTGTCATTTTTATCCAGTACGAATATCTAATGTGTGCATGTGACTGAAAATCTACATTATAATCTTTCAAACTCTGTATGTGTGTAGTTAATTAGTTGGTGATTATCTGTTCCTGTTGCCTAGAATTAGGTGCAATCTTTTCTGTGGTTTACAAGTAAGCATAGATTAGACTACAATTTGGGGGAATTACACAGATCATTTATGTTGTATGAACTAGCCTGTCTAATTCAAAACATTACATTACATTAAAGTACCTCCCCTAGTTCAAAGAATCACTTTTAGAGATTAATTGCAATAGCTGCCCTACAGGTGAAAGATGAGAAGGGAAAAAATATGCAAATGGAACATCATGAAGCATCATGATCTGAAAGCAGTGGACGAGGTCTTATATGCTACCTGTGTGTATCCCCCAGCACTCTCTAGAATGTTAGTGGTAGCCAGTGTTGCTGAACTGGGAAAGCAGGTAAAGAGAGAAGACACTGTGTTGGAAATCCCATGTGCCAGCAGCTCCTGTGATAAATTAGAGAAAATGTGAAAAAAATCGTTTTTTTAGTTATAAACATGCAACAAGAGGGTGTGATTTACCTTATAATATTGGCACAAAGACAGTAAATCAGCACCTCAGTGGCAATATCTCACAGCATTGCATGACCTTGAGTGTATACTGTAATAAAGCCATGGTTTTATAATTGACATTTATTATTAGCTTCAGAGACAATGACATAAAATCAATAAATTAAAGTTACATTTAAAAAAAATAATAAAAACAGTCTATATGCTGGCAGCCATTCTTATGAATGCCTCTCAGCCAATCACCTTGCTAGGTCGGAAATAATTATAATCTGCTCCCTGGACAAAAAAATAGTCACATGCATCATTTCTTCTTTAATACTTTGTTACACATCCCCATGCCTTTAAGACAGCACCAATCCTGTCAGAAGTGCACCAGTTTATTGAGACATCATGTCCATTTTAGCTCACACTTCCACTAACTGCTTCATGTCTGAGCAGAACACATCAGCACCCCCACATCCATGGATGACAACTGTAGGGCGTATATATCTAAATCTGTGTGGTTATTCAGATATTATTAAACACTGGGACACTTTGAATGACCAGCAAAATCACGAGACCTCAATCCCAGTTCTCAGTCAGGAACTGCAAGTGAAATGCTAAAATAGGCACACACAGGAACCCTAACTGAAATGCGCACCCAGTTAGTGAAAGAATAGTGTGCTCCTTACGAGACGGGACTAACACTGTCATTAAGGCAAGGGGATGCATAACAATTTTTTAACCCAGGTATATTACATGTAATTATGAAGTTTAAGAATAGCTTTACCTGATTAGGGTGAATAGAATAGCCATGCTTATCAGCATATATCATTGCTAGTGACACAGACACAGCATAGCCTACAAATGTGATGGCAACTGTGTCACCAGCTATGTCTGGCACCGTCTGCAAAGCAGGCAGCCGAGGCCGAGGGAAACTGTAAAACAACATGTAAGTCATAGTGTTGATGTTACAACTCCCCATGATTGTCAGCAATGTTGTAAAGCCATTTCAGAAATAATGTAAATGTTTAAGTACATGTAAATTTAGAAATAACAGTTACCCTGCTGGAATGTGACCCACTATTTGTACATCATATGTGGAATCGAGAGAGGTGGCGTAAGCAACTCCTGTGGCAATTATTACCTATAGGACAGCCAAAAAGAATATGAGCAAAGCAAATGTCACAACAGAGTACTGAAGTATACCAAACATTACAAAAAAAGATGAATGAGAAAGAAGAAAGTTTTATCGCATTCTTAAAAATAAAGGTCCTTAAATGGTTCTGTTTGGACATATGGTGCCAGGAGATCCTTGAAATGTTATAAAATCTTTACATAACATAAATGATCTCAGAGGATCCACATACCTAATTTACTAAATTGGCTATTTAAAGAACCATCCAATTCAATGTTCTTCAGAAAATGGTTATTTTATGGCAGATGTCACCAATACTGGTCCTGGACATCCACCTTCCCGTGGACTATGGTTTGAAGCACATTGCCACACCTGCAACAGCTAATTAACTTCTTTAGAAGACTTTGACTGGCTGGATCAGATGCATTAGTGCAGGTATGGGGAAAGGGCAGCATATTAGATGCAGGTTAGAACTGAACTCTGCAGGAAACAGATCTCCAGGAGTCCATAGTCCTTTTTTGTCATTTTTATTTGTAATAATGTATTCTAGATTTTGTATGAGGGGGAACGGCTTACTGTGAGAATCTCCACAGGAATGGGTGTGCGCAGGCGCTGTCGAAAGCGTGTGTTCACTTCTTTAATTGGAATAAGCACAGCTAGGCACAGGAAAGAGATCAGCAGCTCAGCCAGGTTAGTGTGGGGCAGGTTCTCCATCACTGAGGCCAGAGTCTGTGGAACACGGTTCACAAGACACCCTTTTACAGGCATGACTGTATTTAACTTAACTGAAAATTGACAGCATAAATAAAATTCAGAGAATTATTTCAGCTCAATACTTAGTTGCTATCAAAAGCAACAGAAATTGTCCAAAATAAAAACTCACAAAGGCACGTGTAGGTTCACTGGTGGTTTTGAATAGTTAATAAAATGGATATATTTGCCTTGTGACACCTGGTTCACATCACCACCACTGTAAACATATACAAGTTTGTAATTTTGAGAAACAAACTCTAAGTCAAACAACTCTAAATTAATTTGTTTAAATCTCAACAACTGAATAATGCAGTGAAATATTTTAAAAAGTGATGAAATTCCCCTTTCAGTTAAGTTAGAGAACTGCCTAAATTTAGATTTATCCTCCTCCTTATAGTTCTTCCATGTAATTTTATGTTCTCTGTTATAATGTCTTTCTGAAGCATCTAACCTTAAAGAGAGAGAAGGTGCCCGTGTAGCGAGGAAGCCGTAATCCCAGCATGTTCTGCAGCTGTGAGATAGTCACATGAAAGGCGGCTGCACTGGTGAAGGCCTTAACAATGGGCTCGGATAGGTATGTGGAAAGGAAGCCCAACTGCAGACCAAACATGCAGAGCTGGGGACGAAAGCCATAAACACAGGCGGCAGACTGTCATTACGCAAGGGCACATTTCTGAGCTCCCTCCACAATCAAGTTCAGCCATTAACACATACAATACACAACTGAAATGTTTTCATACTGCCTGTGTCACATGTTGAGCTGTTTTCTTACCATCATCACTCCTGAAAGAAATGCTATAGCCGACGCCACCCCGATCCTCTGTGCCTCCAGCTCCGCAGCTTCTGGGCTACTGGAGTTCAGAGCAGGAGGAGTGGGCACCAGCTGCTCGACCACCGAGCCAGTCATCAGACTCACCACAGCAAAAGTACCTGTGCAGGTTTAAAAATGAAGAAGTCCTTGTAAAACTAGAGGTAACCTAGATTTTTAAAAAGGTTGAATCTAAAATGATAATAGAAGACTGGATATTAGGATACTTATATAGGAATTTATTCATATAAATGAATTAATATTAATTTTACCATATTAACAGTGAATAACAGTAAAATAACAACTGTTTGAGTTCACAGTCAACTGAGCCCTCACTCACTACTGTGATGTAGATGTATGCTGCACAGTATGTGGAATTACAGTAATCTTCTGTACATATTTACATATCAACTCTAATAGTAATGCAACTCAGTTCCTACTAGTTACTGTACATTTACATTTGAAATAATGTAGTGCAAGTCTTACAAATGACAGCACAGCTACTTCAATTACAAGACCTAAAACATTTGTAGTCTACAGTGTATATACACCTACACATATATGTATATAATATATAGACTGTATATAATATAAAGTTGTAACACAAACGTTTGGGCAGCCCTGGTCAAATTACATGCTTTTGTTGAGTGGGAAGTGAAAATAAGTTTAGACATCCTCTACAGAGAACAAATGTCTGCACATCTAAACGCAAATTTACTGTTTATTTCACAAATTTAACATACTGGGAAAAAAAATAAAATAAGAAATGTGACCTGTGTAAAAGTTATGGCACATTTTATGTTTTATGTTTAATTTTTTTGCAGTATGTTGAACGTATACATAGAAATTGTGAACTACAAAAAACTTATTTTGACTTAAAAAAAAACAAGAAAACATGTCATTTGACCAAGGCTGCTTAAATTTCTACATACGACTGCAACAAAACACTGAATTACTTGATGCATCTGCTGTACTCTGGTGCTGTTCTGACTCTCACTTGTTGATGTCACTTCTTACAATAGGGATTACCCTGTTATGATCTCATTAATTGGACTTGTGCTTTGTTACATGAGACTCTAAACTGACAAATTTTGTAGACGGCAATGCACTATAAAAGAAATACATAAAAAATAAAAGAGTGAAAAGGTAAAAAATTTTCATTGACAGAAAAAAAACTACAGTACCGCACTGATGACGAGTTACCTGTGGAGACGTGGCGTCCCGTCCCAAAGAGCATGTACAGCACCACAGGGAAGAATGATGTGTAAAGGCCATAGATTGGAGCCACTGATGTCAATAACGCAAAAGCCATTCCTGAAAAAAATTGCACCACTGTGAGACTTCACTACCCTGACTGTAAGACAAGGTAATATCACAGGTATAGGACATGCTGATCCACATCAAATGTGTTCACTCTATTTAAGATGATTATAAAGTACATAAAAGTGCATCCAATGATGAAGCCAACTTAAAAGGTGTCAGATCCATAGTGCAGTGAAAGAACCGCAACAGAAACTGACTCAAGACTCTGCACAGTAAAGAGAGATGAACTATGACATGGACTTCACAGTTACGCAGCAACAATTTTC
>JAILXH010196666.1:15336-28084 GCA_023558415.1 Piaractus mesopotamicus | reverse complement strand
AAAAAAAAAAAAAAAAGCACACAGGTGATTCCGTTCTTACCTGCAAATACATGTATGTAGAGCATGTTAACCCCTTAAAACACCAGGCATATTACATCCTAATGCTCATTAATCAAAGGCTACAATGGAAAGTTATTCTAAAGCTACAGAATTGTGTAATTAAAGTGTGAACCTGCTGGCAGGTTCAGGCCACTTAAAGGGACCATTAAAGGGGAATGGCACTCAGCCACTGTGCTTCCGCAAAATTTCTGCATAATTAAATCATTTAGATGTAGACAAAATCATGCAGAGTGGTTTGATATGAAATGCACAATTCTAGAGAAACTTACATAGTGGATATTGTCCACAGTGGTGGTGACAGAACCAGAAGTCCAAAACATTGAATGCCTCTAAAAGCTACAAACAAAGTCATTACATGGAATGGTTACAAATATGCTGCCCGATGCCAGAGACGTTGTTTTATGATGAGATGCACATGGAGGGTGTCGTAAGGCAAAATACTTTTTTTTTCAGATTAATCGCTATTTTACTATTACTATTGTCAACAATTTATATATTAAAACTCAGAGGTAAATAAAAGTTTATCAGTAAATAAAATGGCTAAATGTGACATCATGACCCCTGGTTCCTATCACCACCACTGTAAGGAAATCCAAGTCAGTAATTTCTACACTGCAGCCTTTCCCATTAAACTGTTTACACTTCAATGATTGAATTATGTAGAAATTTTGAAAAGTCAGTGGAATTCCAATATAATACTTAACAATACTATTACTAATAAATAATGAAGTAAAAATACTTGTGGTGCATGCAACAGCAAAGAAAGTCTTTTTAGGTCAGGTTATTTGAGATCATTTGATTTCAAGTTTAAGACTTTTATTGTAATACTGGCAGTGAATTTTCAGTGGAATGCAGCGCAAAATAAAAAGCTCCACTAACATAACACAAGGGGGCAGAATATTATGGATTTGGCCATAAGTCTGTTGACTGAATAATGAGAAGACACAAAGTTTATGAACAAAGAAACCGTACAGTCTTTGTTATATTTTGAGAAGACACAAACATGGAAGTGCTTACCAGAGCGGTCTCTGATGACAAGGTTCCTTCCTTCCTTTAAGTTGATGGTGAGGAGGTACTGGACATTCTGGGACTGACAATATAATAACATTACATTAATAACATTATTGTAATATTCAGTTCAATGTTTTGTCAGATAGTTTGAATATAGCTTGATGTCACAGCTTTTTATGGAAAATTAACGCCACTAATCGTGTTTAAGGTTAAATGGGACTGTTTTGGTTAGAAACAACTTATGTACAATTCTAAAAAGTTAAATTCTCTAACTTCAGGTTTTAGAGTGTTGTGTATATTTATGGTTAAAATGCTGATAACATTAATAAATATGATATCACTAAAATATGTCAAAAGCGATAATGCAGCTCCACAAAACCACCTTAGCCTCTAACCATGTTGCAAATCGAGACTGTAATGTAAGATATACAATAATACTTAATACATTAGAAGGTGGACTATATATTACTCACCTTATTTTCTCCTCCAGAGACAATGGTGTCAAAGTCACTGCTCTCACTTATAACCTGACACAGCAAAGATTAGGCTGGCTTGAATAATAATGGTGAATAACAGTGGTTTCTTATATTAGATCTACACAGAGTTGATATATTAGATCTACACAGAGTTGTCAGTTTATTAGGTGCGCTTACGTTATACCCACACTGTTTGGCCATTCATCAGGTATTATTGCTATATATTTTGACCATTATGCCCGATATACTTGTACCACTGCAACACACGCTACTTTGCCTCTACCGTTTCAACACTGCCGTGCTGAGAATGGTCCATCTTCCAAACAGTATCTGGAAAACAGTGACCATGTGGTGGTCTCTTCCCAGTAACGGACTGGGTGGCTGACAAATTGTGCCCCGTAACAGATGGACTAAAGTCAAGTATATATATGTACTTGATAAAATGGCCATTGAGTGTAGGTAAAAGGTAGCTGTACCTAATCTACTAGCTCAGTAGATATTATGCTACTAACGTCATTCAGGTCCTCAGCTGATCCAGTAATGCACATTACTGTGGATCCTGGTGTAATAAAGTCTGTTGTGTGCTCCTGACACCAAATTACGGAGCGATCCTCAGATGGTGTGCTGCAAGCAGACTCATTATCTGGGTCTTCTAGGTACCATGTAGTTTTTCTGCCCCCTTCTTCTGTTCTCTTATCAGGCCTATCGTTGGTGATGGCCATAACAGCTGGTTTCTGTGGTGCTGAAAGGACATCAGACGCAGAAAGCATATTTGAGGCTGCTATGTCTGGGAAAGTAAACCAGTCCACAACCTTGGTTGCAGATGGTGTGGATGAGGCAGTAAGTTGGTCGGGGAGCTTGGCTGCATATGGTGGGGATGAGGCAGTAAGTTGGTTGGGGAGCTTGGCTGCATATGGTGGGGATGAGGCAGTAAGTTGGTCAAGGTGCTTGGCTGCAGATGCTGTGGATGAGGCAGTGAGTTGGTCAGTTGCTGAGTCTGGAGAAGTGGGTTGGTCCAGGAACTGGTTTAAAGACGCTTTGTCAGAAGCACTGTGCTGGTCTACAGACTTGGTTGAGGATGATATGTCTAGGAACAGGTCTTTAGACCTGGCTGAAAATGGCCCATCTGTGACGGCAAGGTTATCAGAGTAAGCCAAGCTGGAGGTTTCACTCTCTGTTTCATCTTGGTCAATGAAGGAGGCAGAGTCAGAGTCTAGAGACTCAACAACATTGTTTAGCATAGGTGGCACGGACTGACCACATCTCAGGTCAGGTACTGAGATACTCCTTCTGTATTTTAGAGGAGTCTTCTTGGCCTTCCTTCCTATTTTCACATTAAATAGCTTGGTTCTATCTCGCAGTTTGGTAAAAACGTTCTTCTTCGGTTCCATTCTGACAGCAGAAAAGTCTTTTGCTTTCTTCGATTTCTTAATGAAGACAAAAAAGACAAGCTCAAATGCAGGCACAATTAGTTCAATTATTTCAGAGAAGTGAGGTACAAACAAATCATATCACCTCACATATTGTCACTGTCATAGGAAAACCTCATACCCCTGTAACAGTAACTTTATAGGGGAAGGATCATTTTAAATTTAAAGGAATGGTTTGGCCAAAAATAAATTTTACACACTCTAACATTGATGTGCTAAATAACAACAAACCTACCTCTGTTACCCATTTTTAAGAGACTATATCTGGTGTTTCAAAACATTTTGTGTTGCCCCTAACTGAACACACCATTGTGTCTGGTTAAGGACAGAAAGTGATGTTTTCAAATAAATCATCCAGCAAATAATCCAGCAGTTTAAGAGTAATGTTTCTCAATAAGCGTTTGCAAGGATTTTTGGTATTTCAACCTCTACAGTGCATAACATCCAATGACGTCTGGAGAAATCTCTATGCATAAATGCTATGGGGGCGTATTACTGCCCATGGAATGGGTAACTTGTATATCTGTGATGGGACCATTAACACTAAAAGATAAATACAAATTTTGGAGCAATGCATGCTGCTTTCGAAATGTCCTTTTCAGGGACACCATGCTTATTTCAACATGACAAAGGCAAGGTACATTGTGCACGAATTACGAGTTAGCATGGCTATGTAATCAGTGCAGGTGCTAGACTGGTCTCCCTGCAGTCCAGACTTATTTCCCTATGAAAATGCGCCACATTATGAAACTTAAAAAACCACAACAACAGCGCCGTATTGTTGTGCAGCTGAAGACTCGTATAATGGAAGAATGGCAAAAAAAATATCAGCTTTCAAAACTGGATCAATTGGTGTTTTCAGCCCCCAAATGACTATTAAGTGTTGTCAAAAGGACATGTGATGTAACACTGTAATAAACATGCTCCTGTCCCTCCTGTTTTGGCACATGTTGCAGGCATCAAATTTAGAATGATTTTATGTTTAACATAAAAAAAAGGAAAAAAAAAATCATAAAGGTAAAAAATCAAATATTGTTTTTCAATATAATGCAGAATTTACTAATCACTGCTTTTTTTTTTCTGAGGCTTGTATAAAAATGAAAAATATGAGATCGTTTGATATGACAGCAATGGTATGTTGAATGACACATGAAGAAATCTCAATCACATCATTTCTTTTCCAAGGTACTACTTCACAATGGTAAAAGCCTCTGACAGGGAAGTGTGACTAGGCAAACACTGTAGTATCACTGCTGAGGATATTTCATGTATGAGGAAATGCCTCATTGGAGCCACAGTTAAACAGGTTAAATTATTAAATGACTAAAATGCATTTATAAGCACTTAGTAACACCAGTGTAGCTTTGGTGTGCCAAAACTGTTCAGTACATGAAAAAATTCATTACCAAATCTGACACCTGATTACATCAAATATATCCTGTCATTTCACATTTTAGTGTGTGATAGCCTATGTTGATGTCTGCTGTAGACTTGCAAATACCTACGTGTTCTTCCTGCTTTTCACAGGAATGATGAAAATGTAACATAAGGCACATCTCCGTTGCTTTTATCACTTGATGGAGGTAAACAGGCCACACTGGTTGTGTTACTGTCTGTGGGCCTGACAGAGTCAGAGCATTCTTGCAGTGAGTGTACTAGAAAGGCCTACACCTTTGTCTTGCATTAAGGTGATACCAAAACAGGGATGGGCAGTAAAAACACTGGAAGTGCCAGCAAGGGAAAGCAATTTTAACAGTCCACCAAGTTATATAAATAATCATATGACTGATGAGAGTATAAGAAGTTCTGTTTTTCGCCCCACATCAGCTTACATAAGCCAGTCATGTGATCCTAAAGTGTCAGGGACATGGTTAAAGTGTCAAATGCAACATGTGCAGCAATATGTGCTGTGTATATATCACGTTTCTGAGTGTGGAGTTTTTGACAAAAAGCTCTTCACACTTTTTCTTCTGTGGTGGGACTGTGACTGTGGGCTCTGAACTTGTCTCACAAGTCAGTGTAGGTTGTTTTACATTAAGGCTAAGCTTTTTATGACAACATTTAATCAGACATATGCAGAGTGCTTTTCAGATGACTATTGACTATTAATGTCTGCATTACTCGCTTGGATTCACAGGCAGCCTATATAAGTAACCTATTAAGTGAGTGTTTTTCCACAAAGTAAAACTATCATCTTTGTTGAATTTAGAAAGCGTTCAAATGAGGATTCATAGTTTAATCACTGTTTAATCATATCTACAGTCTACAGAAAGGGCTGTAGGCCAAAAGCGGCCTACAAAGACGTTTGATTTGTCCTGCCAGACAGTTGCCTAATGATGCCGACAGTGGTGTAATCCTGAGTAAAAAGGGGTTATAAAAGTTGTCTGTATCTGTGTCTAATGTTTTTCACTGAAACAGAATTATTAATTAGTTATACATACAGGTTTACCGTTCAACACTGGTGTAGTATTGCAGTGACAGTGAGTCAGAGACCCTCACTCACATAAACAACTTCTGTGTTATTTGGCTCTTTTTCTTTTAAAATGTTATTTTTAAGTATTTTATAGTAATAGCCCAGATAGATAGTGAGGGTAGCGGGCCACTGTTGATGGCAAAGCTGGCGGCCCACTGGCTTTCTGCTCAGCATCTTTCGGGCAGCCCGCTGGTGGTTAAGCAGAGTGTTAGACAAAATGCCACTTTTAGTTGCTCATTTTCCACTCACAGTCCAATTTACTTATTTTCCTTCACTTCTTTCTTTAGTCATCCCTTGTAAATTAGTTTAGTAAATAATTTTAACAGCAATATCATAAATAAAGCTGGTTATACAGCTGTAACCAATCTAACACAGTGTCAGCAACATTTTCAACAATATCATTTTACATTAGATGTTAAAATTTATTAAATTCTTTTCCTCTCAGTAGTTTGAAATATTGTCTTGGATTATTTTCCACAATAAAAGGCTTTGTGCATTTAAAAACTGTTTGAGGAGATTAAAAACTAGTCAGACCTATTGCAGGACAGTAATCTTTGTGGTCCAAAGGTGGACCAGCAGTGGCAGTCAGCTGGGAGCCAACTTTATCCAGTCAGCAGACCAATATATGTTCGTTGTCTGGGAACATATAAGCAAAAACCTGGTCCATCTAATTACTGCATAATTCAGAGGTCCTTGATTAGCTGAAAGAGGTGTGTTAGGTTTACGCTGGAGGTGAAAGATACAGGAAGGCAGACCTCCAGGAGGAGGGTTGGTGCCCACTGATGTATAGTGTAGTATGTGGTTTGAGACACAGTCATTGTGTCACGTTATAAAAAGAAAAATAAACACGTCCTCTAACATTTGTCTCCGCACCCCAAATCTAACAACACATACGAGATAATGGAGCAAAACGGGCGATGGGACACGGACATTTAGAGGTCACCAGTGTAAATAACTTCTTTTTCCTAAGTACAGGGATGAGCGCAGTGAGCGCTGTATGTACAAACAGACGTTATCTCAGTTTCATGTTAGCTTGTAACGTGCGAACCAAAGAAGTTGCTAGCTAACGCTAGCTGTTCTGTGTTTTGGCCCTCGGCCCACCACAAACGTTATAACGTTACTTGGGCCCCCAAAAGACGAAAAGTTTGGGCTACTCTAGACCGTCACAAAAGTAACGTAAAGTAATGTATTTTCCGTGTATTTGGTTGTCTGAAAAGCGGGGAAACCCGCACGGAGCTGCGTGAAATAATCCAAAGAGCGTTAACCTGAATATAGTTATAGTTAATAGTTCGTGTGGAAACTGAGGAGCCTTTGGTGCCTTCAGGCTTCAACCTGAGTAAAAGTACTTAAGTGTTAAACAAACCGAGGTCTGTCAATATCCACAGCTTTTCGGATACTGCTTTGACCTTTAACTTTAGTTTTCTAAACTGCTTTGTGAAATACCCACCTCTAAACCACCTGTCGACAGGTGAATGCATCTGACCTTCCTCTGAAACCCATTAGTCTTAATGATATATAATAATAACTATAATAATATGTGAGCAGGTCTTACCTATTCCCAGGTAAAAGCACTAAGTGATGGGACTCCTTATGTCAAGACATGAGAGACAAACGCTCCCCCTGCTCTGCTGCTTCAGCTTGTGTCAAGCGCTCTCTGCCTCATTTAGCCGGTTTGTTTTGCGTGTGAGGGGCGTGGCTTCTGCACGTCATCCAGAACTACAGCGTGGCTGCCTTTTCAACTGTGTTTGGTTGAAGATTAATGCTGAAGGTGGAATACACATCAAACAAACTCTCATTTAAGACTTTAGTTAGGTCGAATCATTACCTGAGTATATTCAACAAAATACTCTGTGTACTTATAAGTATTTATTTCAGTATGAACAGGCCACTTATTCACTTTTAAAACCAACCTGTAAAGATGTCCAAGTCAAAGGAGTAATGAGGTGCAGTAAGATGTGCATTAGGAATCATGTCTCCCTCTGCTGGTTGTATACTTCAACTGCAGGTACCTGTAAGAACAGCCCCCTAGATCGCGGTTTTCAAATCAGGGACCCTCTGTCCTGCATATAGTTTCCACACCGGATCCAGCTTATCGGCTAATTAACCCTGGAAGAGCTGGAGCAGACGCGCTGGGGCGTCAGAGAATCAGAGAATACCTGAAACCCACTTGGCTAGACAAACATAACAGCCAATAACGATCTTAACGTAGCTAATGGGCTGTCATGCCCATTGACGTACGCTACGTTGTGTCGCAACATACATCGCGTTGTGATACACCTGTTTTGTCACCATTTGTTTGGCATCATTAGTTACAGGTTGTTTCAGCCTCCACAGTTCATGAACAATCTGTCCTCGACCTCCAGGCAAGTAGTATTAAGTAGTAGTATTAGTTCTCTGTGCAGCCTGAGCCATTTTGCTTTGTGTGCTACTTAGCCTGTATTTGTGGTACAATATCAATAGCTTAAACCGAGCTGGGCAAAATGTAGGCTCAATCTCAAATGGCTTCCTACTTCCTATGTAGTGTGCACTACACAGATCATCAGAGGGAGTAAGGAGCCATTGGAGATTCAGTCACAGACATGCTCTCATGCTAAACACAAAAATGATAATAATTAAACAGGTTTTGTCCTCCGTACTCCTCACGTCCTCCGTACTCAATTGTCTCACTGTGCTCTAACCTGAATGTTTTCATTCACAGAAAGAAACTTAACAGAGAATGAGACAGTTTATATAGTGGTTTCAGCATTAAACACCCATTCCTACACACTGCAACTTCATTTGGTTGCTACCAAACTCTGCTACAGGTGATACTACAGAACTTGTACTTATACTACAGCAAGTTACCAAAGCTTACCACATAGACTGTGTCTTTCAGTATGCATTGCTAGTTGCATCTGATGTAGCCTAGCAAAAAATAACTTGAGGAAGTCAAAGACAGAAAAAAAAAAACAGAACTGCAGTGAAAGTCGCTAGTACATCCAGCTTCTATCAGCAGTTTTGTTAGGCTCTATTCTTCTATTTGTAAGATAGTTTTGCTCTGAAATGAACTGCTATATTTGGAAAGTAAGGTATGATCAACTGCAAAGCAGTACAATAGAACAGAATCTAATCAATTAGCGACTAAATGTGAATGACTACAGTAGAACTGAGTGAAAAGTAGATTAGTTTTCTCACAAATATACAACATTTTACTTGTAACTAGTCATGGTCCACCTCTGGATTAAGCTCAAGTAGGTGGGCAGTGTACCATGCTGGCAGGAACTTAGCTAGCATTAGCTTGCAGCATATTAGCTGTCATGATTGTCACATTTCACATAATAGCTTTCTCCAGTTTTCAGTAGCCCCGCAGTCTGGTTATCTCACTATAGCAAATAAATAAAAAAAGACGATGAAAATGGCAAGATTGGAGAAACAATACTTAGATAACCTAATTTGAACACAGATGCTCAGCTATTCGCTAGGAATATGTTATTAGCAATTTTCACATATGGTGAGTGGATTGTAGATTTTTTTTTTCTTCTTTTTTGGAACAAGGCAGTGTTGCGTCTGTGGGTTTTAATTACGTGTGTATATAACCTAATACCTTTTGTACCCTTGTAAAATTTCTACTCTGTGAATCAAATTAGTTGACCAACTACCTCAGAAGTCCACTTCTCCATTCTGAGCACTGAGTTAAGTATTCATTGTAATGTACTGTACTGCACTTATGTATTGTATTGTACTGTATTGTATTGTATTGTATTGTATTGCACTGCTCTGTGTTGAACTCTGTTCCTTTTTGTCTAAGTATCAACGGTGACTTTTTGTTTCTAGCAGTATCTGAGTTCAGGACTGGCTTTCTCTCTAACCTATTGGTATCTAGCAAAGATACTTTCTCTAGATGGACAAAGCACTTTTTGTAAGTCGCTCTGGATAAGAGCGTCTGCTAAATGCTGTAAATGTAAATGTAAATGCTGCCCACATCCGATCCTGGATCTGATCCGGTCCACTTCATGTAGTATGGGGTACTTTTAATCAACTTTTAAATGAATACTGTGGTTTCTGGAATACCTGCTGTTTAGGAAGGAAGTCAAAGCAGATTATGTGTATGTAATAAGTATGTATGTGTTACAAGTTTGACAGTGTGTTGTAATCTTTGAACAGTTAGCATGTATGTAGTATGAAACTGGGGAAAAGCAGGCCAGTCAAGTGATTAACAATTACGAGCGGACAGCGTAGGATGCAGGTTTCTTTCAAACAAAAACTGTTTCCTTGTAGATAAAGAAGTGAAACATTGTGCAATAGACCGTGATATTATCTTCTTCTGCAAAGTTATTTGCCCATTAAGCCAGGTTATGTTTGTCATCACTGGCTTTGGTTCATTTTTTTCAAGTTACATGATCAGCTGTGTGGATTTGATAGTGCACTTTTGGTTGAGATCATCAAATTAGGTTTTTTCAGCCAGGTGCTCTGACGCCACCAGGTGTTCAGCTTTACAGTAAGTTTCACCTTTTTTCTCAAAGGAAGTTTTTTTGATGCTATCTAATGCTGGAACATTAAACATGTCTGGCTGTTCCTGCTTTTGGTTTCTAGAATGTGTTAAACGTCTCGTTTCCTTTTTAGAAACTTCCAAGATTTAATTGCTTTTATTGGTGTTAGTATTAAAGTTATTTGTGTATATATACCACTTTAGGTTCATTCATCACACATCTAAAGTAAACATGAATATTTACAAGATCAGTTGTAATTGCTTGTGACTCATGTCCAACAAGTGGTCTCCCTGGTTTCCCTACTAATGTGTGTTTTCAGGCATGGCACCAACAGCCAACCTCGTGAATTTTAGATGTTATGTGTCCAGCCAAAATCCATTAGTCTTCACTCATTTTTGTACAGCATCATCATTACTGAGGTGTTTCATGAGATGCTGTAAATTCTAAATGGTTCCTTGGACATGATTAGATATTTGGATCAGCTGGTCTATAAGTTTCTCAGTGCAGCAAGAGGAAGGCAAGTAGAGTTAGCATTTGAGGGTACATTGAGGTTTTTAATAAAGCGGACAGTTTCTAATATTCGGGACTTCACAGGTGGACAAAGTCTGCTCAGTTTCAGAGAGCTGTTCACTTCAGTTTGTACAGAATAAGCAAGAGAACCTATGTTACACAGTAAAAGCCAATATCTTTACTTATGTGAATGCAGAATACAAATTTGTACAACAATCTCTAGCATAATATCTTAGTCATTCAATAAAAAGTTCACTAGAATATTTATTGTATAATGAAGATAAAACAACACATTCAAGGGAAATATAATGCAGATTAACTTAAAGTTTTTTTTTTTCTCTTGACTTTCTTTTTTTTCTTTTATCTGAAACATTTAATTTCATTCATGGCAACAAAGTCCAGCTTGTGCCGCCAAACGGTTTGAGCGCTCAAACCGCAAACAGCTTCTTGAAGTGAACTAGGAACTACAAACAATTACCAAATACATAGTTCTGTTTTTAGAAAAGCCATAAAGCAAAGCAGTGTACTCTTGCACAGCAAAGTGAAGAAAAGTTCTCTACAAAGAATCGTTTTTCTTCCCTAAACCCTTCATTTCACATTCAGTTCATTTTGTGGATGTCATAAGCGATGCTCGGATCAAAACGAGTGACTCCCTCCCTTTAGATTTACTAAGTATTTAATGGGTGTGTTTGCTGGGGGCTGATCGACAAGAGGTGACTATGGCCAAACTTTAATGACAAGCTTTTTTTTTTTGCTTTTTTTTCCATTGGGGATGAAATTGATGTTGATGAGAAATTTCAAGCTCGATTTAGAACACCAACTACTCTTTGGAATAAGGCTCTAACTGTGCACAAGAGAGAAACTCTAGAAATTCCCTGATTTCTAATCATGAGCTAGTGTGTGTGTGTGTGCCTGTCTGTGTGTGTGTGTGCATTGTGTGTGTTTGTGTGTGCATTGCAGTTTGAGTGCCCTGCATGTGATTACTCCACCCTGCAGCGCACTGCAATAGCATTATTGCATTATTGCTTGTCTACCCTGAAAGGCGTTGATTGTGATTATACATTTGTGATGGACATCATAAAAATATGGATTTCTAATGAACTTCTGAACTTCTCCTTTCAGTCACACTTGTTCATACATTGACTGATTGAGACTTGGAGGCAGTAGCTAGCGAAAGCTAGAAAGCAAAGGACTTGTATTAAGGTGATTCAGAGTCAAAATGGCTTTCTGTTGTACTTACAGTGGAGCCAATATAAACGTGGGCCTACTTTAGATGCAAGCACTTAAGGGTTTGCGGTTAACAGTCATTTTTTCAACAGGCTCAAATAGGGAGCATGTTGTTTGTATGCTAGGCAACATTATAAATGGGCATGGGACTATATCCAATGATCCAATGTATGATTTTTTTAAATTCTTTTTTTTCCCCCTCAGTGGTCCTATCAGTGTGGACGCTGTGGTGTGGAGCCTTCTCAGTGCTGGGCTGTGTGTTGCTTCAGAGACTGCATAGATCAACAGGTGCTTATTGCCAGCTGCTATGGTGCCTGTGAGGGCAGGGAGGTATCTAAAATGCAATGAGAACACCCAAAGAGAGGAGGCTGGGAAATAGATAGCAAATGTAAAGAGAGGGAGCCTCTTTTTTATATTTTTTTTTCCCCCTGACGATGAACCCAACCATACGAACGACGTGTGCAATCCAGCAGAGAGATGGGTTTGCATTGTCTAGCGTTTGAGCTGTCTTTTTGCTGCTGAATTCCCCTGACACTCTGCCACCTCGAGGAGTGCGGAGAGGGCAGTGAGGCGTGAGCCGGACGCTGCTGCTGCTGTTGCGGACGAAAGAAGAAGCGCAGACGTAGAGCCTCGGCATGGTGGAAGGGTGTATATATGCAGAACGGAGAGCCAACACACGCACACATACGACGGTACACCCCCGTCACGGTATCCAGCACTAACAGAGCAATTGGATGCCTTGGAAATCAGATATTTCCTCCGAGGCGATTCACCAAACAAAAATGGGAAAGAAAAAAGGTGTGTTCTGTACATAGTATGTATGTATAAGGTTTCAACAGGGTTATAATATTTACAGTACATGGGTAATAATGTGGAGCATTAAGTGCCTTTGAAGAGGGGTTTGATTGAAAGGAGGGTGTGAGTGTTAATCCAATTCGAAAGAATTAAGCCCAATTTTAAAAAAAAATCTCCACAACTTGTTTCTGAGGAGAAACAAGATTGGGGTTTGAATGGATAATGCCTGAAATGGGTCCTTGGTCTTTAGGCAGTGTGTTCAGCAGCTGTTGGCTCAACCCCTCCCATGATGGGTAC
>JAILXH010196514.1:0-16957 GCA_023558415.1 Piaractus mesopotamicus | reverse complement strand
CCCCCCCAGCTGAAATTTGTTCAGAAACATTGCCAAAACATAATCAGAAACTACATTGCTCTTTAGTGAACTACCCTGATAGTGAGCATATATTGGTCCTCTGGCTTGATAAGGTCGGCGCCCCACTAACTGTTTGCCACTGCTGGTCCACCATGGGACCACCCAGATTACTGTCCTGCATAGAAGCTCTAACTAGGTTTTAATCTCCCCAGACAAATTTTAAATGCCTTTTATTTCAGGAAATAAACTTAGGCAAATATTACAAACAGTGAACAGAAAGAAAAAATGACTAAGCCTGATATAAAATTATTTTATAGAGAATGTTGTTGCTAACATTGAGCTAGATTAAACTTATTTACTAAACTCATTTACCATGTATAACTAAAGAAAGAAAGGAAGGAAAACGAAGTAGATTGGAATGTAAGTGGAAAAATTAGTGATAATAAGTGGAATTTTGTCTATTACTCTGCTTAACCACCGGTGGACCACCCGAAAAAACCCCGGAGAAAAATGCCAGTGGACCACCAGCTTTGCCATCAGTGGGCCAACAGAAGTCTACCATCCTTTTGCTGTCGGGGTATAGAGTTTAGACATCGCGTTGTTCTTCAGAAATCTACATTTGAGAACATATGAGGTTAGCAGGCAGCTAATTTTCAAGAATTACTATTCATTTCTTTTTTTTTTTTGTGAGTTTTCCAACATTTGAACATTTAAAACCACAATAGCACTAACTTCTTTCCATTTTTTGTAACATTATTTGTGAAAATTATAGATTTTAAACATAACATGAAAATTGAATAATTCAGAAACTAGAGAAGCTTGGTTGAAATATTGATGCGGTACTGATGCTTTTGTTTATTGTTATTTTGTATTCTATCATATTTGTTTTTCTTTTCTTACCCGAGTGAGGGGAGGGTTTTGGGGGGAATTGGTACACAGCCTCGCTGCTACCTTTAATACATTTTGCATTATGCTTGCAATATTATGAATTATTTATAAATTGAAAGGGGAAAAGTATTGCGATACTTTGAAAATGGCATTGACACACATGGACTGTTGTACTGTTGTGATGCACTGATAGGAATCCACCTTTTCACTCCTCTTACAGGCCATTATGCTGTACTCCAAAGAAGAGATAATACACCAGCCTTTAACCGGCTGTCAGACTCAACCAGTGAGAGCCATTCAAATAATTTGGGGAGTGACTGAGGCAGAATGCAGGTGTTGGATGTACTCTGTGTTAGTGCAATGCATCAAACATAAAAGCCTGCACCTGTCACTGTCAGTGTGCCTTTAGCTGATTGGGGTGAAAAAAGTGCATTGAAATGATTCAGTGGCCAAGTTTTCTATGCTCTTCAAAGGCGGATCCTCTTAGCTGTGTTTTGCTGTCCAGGGTTGTGAAATATTGGATTTTTGTTTTTGTGAAAGGTTTCTCCAGTTTTGCTTTTGAGCAGCAAGTTAGTTCAGTGCTGGAAATAAATGAAAGTCATTCCTTTACACTGCATTGTTGAATTGAATTATTTGGTTGCTGGCTCTGCTGCTAACTCTATCAGTCATGTCCCTCAGCACGGAGGCAGGTAACGTAGTAAAGTTATACCTGTGAAGATGGTCATGCCTCACCCCTCATCATTATTGATCAGGTCAGAGAGCTTCATCTGGCCTTGCACTAATCAGTTCAGTGACACGCGTCATTTTACAGTAATGCAGGGCAGAGATTGATTTTCGCCCCCCTGGTTTCCCACCACCGTGTCAGGAAGTGAAAGCAATTGAAAATACTGACCCTATTGAATTGAATTCCTTGAGGAGGTCAGACAGAAAGGAATGAATCGATTACTGGCCCTCAGTGTAGCAGCTTAAAGCTTCTGGCCTGTTTGGCTTTGTTAATGACTGGACGAGAAGCCGCAACAGCTGTTTTTAGTTGACTCACTCCTCTCGCAAGATTTACAGCAGCGTTCATGTTCGTTACAATTTATGTAGCATGTCTCTGCATGTGCACTGATAGTTCAGCTTATGCTCTAGTCAATATACACTACAGGGCAATAGTGAAACTAAACATGAACAACTAACTGATCTTTAATTAGGGCTGGATATCATTTACAATATTTATACCAATATCAATACCAATACAGATCCAGTCGCATACAAAGTTTTGAACATCTGTACACTGCAAAAAATTACATCTTAGTGAGTGTAAACATTTTAAATATAGTCAATAAATCTACTAATGAATATTGTAAGATTTTTTTTAACGTATTTCTAGACATTTTTTATTTGTTATTAAGCAGTTTTATCTTATAAAAGTGTCTTATTCCATTGGCAGATCATGTTCCTTTTTTTTAGCATAACTTTTTGAAAAGTAAAAAATTATTTCTCAAAGCAAGTAAACGAGTCTGCTGATGGAATAAGACAATTTCACTAGATAAAATCACTTAAACAAGTAAAAATGTACAGAAACAGGTGGAATAATCTTATGATATTCTTCAGTCTCATAATGAGAAGTTAGATTTATTGACTACATTAAAGAAGTTTTCATTTGTTAAGATGTTATTTTTTGCAATGTAGTCAAATTACATGTTTTGATTTTTTTAAGTAAAAATAATAATAATAATAATAACATACTTTTTAGCTAAATTTAATGCAGGATTTCTGTTTATTTGCTGAATTTAACATATTGGGGGAAAAATCAAAACATAAAATACAAAATGTGCTGTAACTCTGGTCTTGTCTTCCCTAATATGCTAAATTCAACAAATAAACAGTAATCTTGCATTACAGTGTGCCCTATAGAGGATCTTATTTTCAAATGTCATTTGATCACGGGTGCCAAAACTGTTGCATACAACTGTAGAATTTTTTGATACCTTCTTTAAAAATAGAAATCAAAAGTGGGTGTGGCTAAAATCAGAGAGTGAAGAACAGGAAATTGGTATATTTACTGACTGCAGACTAATCAAGAAGCACTGATGTTAATAACATACATACACATTCTGAGATTTTGAAAAGAGCGTGCTTGTTGGCTCTTGGATTGACTGCTTACGTATTGAAATTTGGTACTGAATAACATGAACATTTTGGATATACAGTATTATTGAAGGGATTCTGTTAGTACTATGAAAACATTGCATTTCGATACCCAGCCCTGTTTTTAGTCTGTTTACCTCATACTGATTATGCTGTATTTTATTAACAGCTCTAATCATATTCACCTGATTATAATAATTCTGATGCTCCTGAAGGCTTAATTAACAGGCTTGATGAACTAAATCATGTGTTTTTAAATGGGGAGTTTGTAAGTAATTAAAAAACTAGTGAGTGTAAGTGAGTGTTATTAACAGTGTGTGAAGTTTTTTGTTATACAGCAAATTAATGTAACAGGCCTGGCTACCGTAATGCATTACTTTCATAGTACCAGGACTACCAAGTATCTAGTGATTTAATACTAAATTTCAACACCTAACTTCACTGGTTACTTTTGATAAGCACCCCAGCTTAACAGCATCTGTGGGCCAATAAGCATGCTTGTTTCAAAATCTGGACTGCTATTTGGCTGTTTAAATTGCATTCTAGATGCATATTATTAATGACAGTGCTTCTTGATTGGTGTGCGATTCATTGCGGACAGTAAATATATTAATTTCCAGCATTTTAAGCTAACTTTTTTCAGTTTCTAGTGCAAAAGAAAACATAGAAAAGTATCATTTAGACATTAAAGTAAGGTACCAGTACTGGTATTGTACCTGCATGACTGTAATATTACATATTTTGGAAAAGTCTTTATTTAAACCAGATGTCAGTAAGCATTTTATGTTGTATGTTGACCTAATTTTTAAATATGTTAGAAACATAAAATATAATCCCTTATAAATTTTAGAGCCTCAGTAACAATACCACAGGTGTGGTCCTGTGCGCCCCTGCAGCCCACACCCCATGGTTGTCATGGAGAGTCTGCTTATCCTGTTGCTCAGTGAGAGGTACGATGGGATTAAACACCCCTCACACAGAAACTCAGTCCTTAGAGACCCCCTTCCTTCCTTGTTAAATGTCTGTCTGGAGACGTGGGCTGCAGATATACTGCTAATGAGAGTGTGTGTGGCGCGGGCAGCGTTTGTTAGCACCCCGACCACTCTATTTTCGGCCCCGCTGATGGCCGCCTGGTAATTAACCCTGCCGACCCATCTCGGACACACACATGCACGCGATGCTCTTATTTGCCAAGAGGACCCTTCAGTGCCTCCCCTCTCTTTCTTTGCAGTAATGGGTGGGGTTCTTTTTCTGCTGCTGTGGTCACAACTCCAATTTCGCTCGAAAGCCTGAACCAAACAGTGTGAGTGGGCAGCCGTATTGATCCAGACATTAAAGTGATAGTTCACCTCAGTACGCGGTCAATCAGCCATGACATGGTGTCTATGAAACTAATGTAGCTAATAATTAAAGGAAGCTTGTAAACCCAAGTAGCGTCCTGTAACTAGTATGCCTCAATCATAAAATAAAAAAGGATTAACAGTACAGACAGAATTCAGGCTTAGTGATGACTACTGCTTTTAGCTATGTTATATTTATTTTTTTTAAACCCAATTTAGTTGTTCCTACCTGCTAGCTGGGTCTTCCACTATCTCATGATGCTACCAAGCTGGGAGGATGAAGATTAATATATGGCGTGTCCCAGGAAATGTGACACGCCACCGCATCTTAACAAGCTGCTGCTGTGCAACGTCATTACAGAACTCAACACGCTTGGAGGAGAACACTAACTGCCAGGTCTGTTATGTCATCTAACAGACGCCTGTGTTGGCTAGTCTTGGCTAATTGATGGGAAGAGGGCCATCCAGCAAGGCCATGGCCTGAAGTCCAAGTGAGGCCATGGCCTTGCTGGATAGCTGTGATGTTGCTGGGGATTGAACTTGATCCAAGGGCCCCCTGCAATGTCCTTTTGCTCATTGTTATACATAACAGTATGTCATACATTGTCATAAACCTTATAAGCAAGTCTATGTTAGTTTGCTTACACATTAATGCAAAAGTTTGGGCACTCCTGGTCATATTACATGTTTTGATGTTCTTCTAAGTAAAAATACAGTAACACACCCTCTACAGAGAACAACGTCTGTACATTTTAATGCAAAATAAAAATTGTGCACTAAAATTTGCAGGAAAATTGCAACTTGTTTTCACTAAGAAAACAATCAAAACGTAATTTGTTCAAACTTTTGCATATGACCGTATGTAGTTAACAGCTTTATAGGGTTTGAGGCAAGTGTGTGGTGATTTTGGCATGCAGCTTGCACAATTGTTTTTGTATTTTTTATAATTTTCATGCTGTCGAGATCTTTGTGGGGAAAGTAGTGCCTGGCAACGAACCTAGAGCTCCCTGTTTTTTTTTTTTCTCTCTCTCTCTCTCTCCTATGGTTTCTCGGGTGACCCAGATAGATGTGTGGAAGGGAAGTGGTGGATAGGGAGAGCTCGTTTTGCCTCATGCAGACAGATAGAGAGAATCCCCTCCTTAAACGCCTCTGTTTTCTTCAGGCAGGCCGCAGCAGCAGCAGCCTTGGTTTGATCTTGCAAGGCTGACTCCACTTGGCCTTGTCCGCGAGCAGTTTGGGGTGAGAGAGAGAGGAGGCGGTTGTGTTCATGGTATAATAAAAAGCACGATGACACCTGCGAGTGTGTGTGTTCTTGGTAGGGATGCTGCTGACCGTCTTGCGTGCAGTCTGCCACTCTCTGGCCTCCCTTGGGGTGCTGCTGTCATCTGTGCACTGAACTCATGTTCCTGCACCTAGAGGGGTTCACACACACACAGCAGCAGCAGCAGTGTTGCAGCTCCGTCTCCAGAGCAGAACAGGCAGAACATCCTCCTTCCCAGCCTGCCTGACTGGCCTCAAGTCAAAACTGTCTGCTTTGACAGGGCTTACTTGTCAGCTTGTGTTGATTTGCTGCATTTCTAATATCAGAAGGCCTGGACATCATGCAGGAATGACATTTACTGTGCTTGTGTTGTACATATGCTGCAGATGATGCTTTGGATGTTAAATGTGTTTGAGATTCTGGTTTAGAGGCGCACGCTTCATTCTTCAAGTGTAAGTGTTATGCTTACATTATGGTGTTATCAAATCATTACTGACTGATATCGCAGAAGAGTGCAGTGTGTACATGGGTTTCTAAGTAATTGCTAATCATTTTCTTGTGAGCGACTTGACCAATCAGAGATGTTCTTTGGATGAATCAGGACATTCAGAAGATCCAAAAACTCATTTTGGTCAATAATAGGGCAGGACGGTCTTCAAAAATGTCACATCAAGGGTTCACTGACATGTTTTCAGTACATAGGAAGGTACACAGCATATACAATCACAATATGTAGCGATATAATTGCAATACAGCATTTTCTCAATATTATGCAGCCCTAATTATTTAAAGTGAACCTAAAACTTGGTAAAGTGCCAAGGGCGAATTCCCTGCTGTAAAGTGGATTTGAATAATTAGCCATTTCACCAAGTGATGAGAGGAAAACTATGATCAGCAGACCTACTTGCAGGGCATGACTTTTGTCAACGATTGTGTGAGAGGGAGTGAGAGAGCAGTTTTCCGGGTTGGAAAACTTCTGGCAGGAGAAGCGTGGCAGCTAAAGAGCTCTTTATCTTTTGAATAAGCGGATTTTCAAAGTAGTTGTAAACTGTGTAGTGGTCTGTGGCAGGTTAAAGGCTTTAGGTGGTGTGAAGAGAAAAAAGAAAAGTGCGATGTGGAGAGGGACGCTTTAGCTCAGTTGTTTTACTGCAAAACAGCACCTTTAGGACTGATCTTATCTGTTAGCAATGTTGTATAGTGTTTCGACTTATATAATTTGTGATTGTGATCTCTTTAGTAAATTTCTGTTGTATATTTATTTAGGTTAGCAACCTGTTACCTGAATACTGCATACTGGAAAAACATTTTCAGTAAAAACCCTTAAAGAAGACTTGGTGTTTCATGGGGATGTAGGATGAATTTTCAGTGATCAATAGTGGATACAAGTGGCCTTTTTGTAGTCAAAGCATGGGCCTTTTTCAAGTTAGGGCAGGAATTAAGGCAAAACCCAGAAAGCAGGCAAATGAGTGAACTTTCTTCTGTAAATGCAAAGGCAGCAGCACAGGCAGTAATCGGTAAGAGAACACATAACTTATGCCACATATGAGAGTAAGTGGCTGTAAAATTAACAGTGAAGAACTAAATTTCCACTTATATATTCCACAGTTTGCATGTCGTTGCATCACCCATTTAGTGTTTAACAGTGCCACAAGATGAGGCAGCTGTACAAAGATGTAACCAACATGCGACTAAGTGCTAATCACAGCAGCCTACAAACTAATAACCAGCTACCACTGCTGGCTAAATGACATCTGTGAGAGTGAAAGTAGCTCCTAATATTACTCCCCATCCAGTATCATTCAACCCTAGCACGCCTGATAATTGAAGGCCGTACAAATGGCAGTGGTTGTTATGCACTGCTCTTATATCCATTAAAGTAAGTTACAGTTGTCAAGCCACTTGGGAAGTTCTTAACGCAGCCCATTTTCATCACACAAATCCTTTAAACACAATTGCTGTACACCTGGAATGCTAATAGCTGTCACACACACACACCCCTCAGACACACTCCCTCCACCCACAGCCTCTTTTCTCGGCACCCCACCTACTCCCTGCCTGAAACCAATTCAAACACTGGTGGCTGAAAAGCTGCTGTTTGATTTTGGCAGGTGAGCCCCACTGAAGTACAGATGTGAAGAAATCACTAATTCTGTTCGGTGCATTGTCTGGGGAGTCAGCGCTGTAATGCCTTATTGATGCACGGCCTGACGCACGAAGGTGCCTCCGCTTTCATCTGGATTATGAGAGCTGGCATATGTGGGACAGTTTGGATTTCTCTGTTTAGCTCCCCTCCCCTTGCCTTTAGTCAGCTGCGCTCGGTGTGCGTGTTGATGACTTCACTATTAGAGCAAAAACCCATTTACTGCTAACTTGAGAAGGGATGGGATTTTAATTTAACGGATTGGATGTTTCGTAGAGGTGAACAAATGTCACATGTGATATATGTAATGAGCCGTGAGTTCCCAGTAGGTGAAAGAGTGACTTCATTCTGGCCCTCGCTGCCGGGGTCTATTATCGTCATTTAGGCGTTGGAAACGTGAAGAGGAACGGTGATCAGCTTTGCACTGCTAATGTCACAAAGCACATTCTCCCCGTCAGATCAGGAGTGACGCTGCACATTTCTTTATTGCACTGTGCGAGGAGGACCGTATGCTACATTTCTCATATGTCTCATTCAGTTATGGGGTTCAGAGCCAAACTGGAGTTATAGTTTGTTGCTGTAATAGTTCATACAGATTGTGTGTAACACAGTGTGCCTTTCTCAAGGGCTGTTCCTGAAGGATTTTTGTCTGAAAAAAAAAAAAAGGCCTGATTTTTCAAAGTCTCCTCCCACCACCATGATAAAAAGACTAATAAATTTGTAATACTTTTTATTACAGTTTATACATTTCATAATTGTTGCTGTATCTTTTAGATTGCTGTATTTGGATAATGCCAATGATTGACTACGATGCTTCAAAGATGATAATCACCTTTTTGGGAAAGTGAACTGACAGAACTACAGAACACAAATTTTAAAGAGTTTGCTCAATAATGTGTACATATAATATTTTTCATCTCTTTGACTGCTAAAAAAATGTATTATTAAGAGGTGTTACTAAGCTATTAGGCTACACTCTCAGAAATGAAGGTACTAAACTGTCACTGGGGCAGTACCCCTCTTGTCACTGGGTTGGTGCCCTCAAGGGTACATCTCAGTATCTTTAGTCAGGGAGCATAATTGTTCCATAATCCATTGAAATTATATTTTCTAAGTTGACTCCACACACCCCGTCTCGTCTCCAGGCTTTTTATTTTATTTTTCTGTTTTAAAACACTAGGTTATGAAAAGATACAATAATGTATTTATTTAAGGTTCACAACTGGACCTTAAAGCCACTCTTGTACCTTTTGAGGGAACATTTACATTATTTGTACCTTGATGAACAAAAAAATGTCCCTGCACAGAACCTATTTCTGACAATGTAAATATCTTTTTGTCTCTGTTGCGGGTTTCCCGGAGTGACACCCGGTACGAGTTGTAAACTTATGGATTTATAATATTTCGTGGTTAAAAACATTACAACACCTTATTTCTAAACCACATGGATGTGGCTTTGGAGCTCATTTACTCACACGTCTAGCAGTCTGAACCTTCTCCACGAGGGGAAGCTAATAGCACCCAAGTCACTTTTGTATGCGTGATTTAAAGAGAAGAAACATCCAGAAAAGCACATATAGCAGAGCTGACGAATGCGTGTTTGCAGACATGATGGGTGAAATGGTTCATTACTAAAAGATGAGGTACTCAGTGTTATATAATTTAACATGATTTTCATTAAAGATTTTAATTAAATCAATTAATGCTAAAAACAAACCAAAGAGTGTAAAGAAATAGGTCTAAGGAGCAGCGGTGTGTGTGGGAGTGTGTTTGCAGGGGCCTAGGAGAGAGAGCAATGTAAACGATAACCCTGATGTTTTTAACAAGAAAATATCACACAAATTATTTTTTAGATATTGCCTAGGCCTAACGTATTTGGCAACCTAGACTATACGTCTTGGTTAATTGATTAAGTAAGGGGGAAACTCAGCATAGCTGGCTGCAATTTAGCATAACAACACCTCAAACACTTTTTTTAAAGTGGTGCATCATATGTGGAGTTGAAACTGGAACTAAAATCTACTTGGATTAGCATTATAGAGAAATGTAACCTTTGTTTCTAAAGGCCAAGGGGCTCAATCCTGGTCCTGGAGATCTACCACCCTGCAGAGTTTAGCTCCAACCCAAAACAAGCACAGCTGGTCCAGGTAATGAAAACCTTCAGGGGCATCTGAGTATCGGATCCAGGATTGGATCTGAAATCTCCAGAGTGGTAGATCTCCAGGGCCAGGATGAGGGACCCTTTCTGTGGGGTCGCAAATGCAATAAAATTGAATAAAATGAGACATATAGCATCGCCCCCAACGTCCTAGTATTCCAGAATACCTTAAAAGGTGTCATAAAGTTTTGGTTTGAAATACCGGTCAATACTAATTGTCTGTCCAGTGCAGATATATTGTTTATAAATCAAATAAAAATCTGCCAATACTAATTTGATTTCGTTATCATTGTGCAGCCTTTTTTTTTTTTCTTTTTACATTTTTTCTAGTGCGCCTTCATGTCTTGCTCTGCTGCATGTGATGTGTTTTGTATGACTGATGCATGTAAATCGTACATTCATGAAAAAAAAAAGACATTTACATTTATGTACAGACTCAACATGGTCCAAACATCGATTTCTAGAAATATCTTTGGTTTTAACATTAACATGCTTTTTAGAACAAAGGAATGTGTTGATACATGCATAAGTAAATGCAATAAGTGAACTGAGAATCTTAGTTGATCTGTCAACTAGGGCAGTTTTCTCCACCTGTGATGTCATAAGAGCACAATGTCTGTGGTAGACCTTAGAAAATATTGTACTTGCTAAAGCAATACAGCCTTACTGAACAAGTTATCAGTTCTTGGCCCAAATGATGATGATGGGAGTTTCCATTAATCCCAGCTGATACCATTCTGCAATGGGGTTCCAACTGAGAAGACAAATCTGAGCTCTGTTTGTCTCCAGTATGCTGAAAAGCACTGTGACATCATTTCGGAAGAGACCCTCTTTCATGGCACGTTAGCTTTCAGCCAATATCAGAAGGCCTTAGCTTCATCACAAGCCATATGTCACCGTTGTGTATCTGGCTATTCCACAAAGTCCACATAAGACTTGGGTTATAGAGAAATGTTTGGAGCCGGGGAAAATATAAATCAACATCTCTGCTACAACTTCCCCAAATCCTCAGCGGGAAGCCTGCTTAGTCTAAGCTGGTGAGATGTAGGTATTATGTTCTCAGAAGCAGCACTGCACTAGGAGAATAACAATGAGGGTGGTGGAGTGTTTGGAGTGGGTTTTTTTCCCCCCTCTTCTTCTTTTGCACCTTGCTCAGTGTGGGCTAGCCACCCAAGGCTTGTTAGCGTGCCTTGCGGTGCCCCCAGAGGCAATAAGTGTGTGTAAGAGAGAGAGAAAGAGATTACCCCCCAGTACCCCCTCCTTCGACATCTTACTTCCACCAAACCTTACAGGCACTAAATACACCACACTGCCTCTGGTTGCTAATTGGCTCGTGGGCAGCTCTGTTTTTCATTTGGCAGTTCATTAGTAACCGGACTTAAAAGACAGAGGGGTGGGTTCCTCTGCTGAACTCAACATGTCCGCCGAATGCTGCTCCACATCGAGCGCCGATTGAAAATATCGAACGCAGCTGCAGACGGAGGATGCCAGTGTGCCTCGACAATCTCCTCTCCGATTTCCATTGAAAATTGCTCACTCTTTCTCCTCCTGCGCCAGCATAAATGCCTCGTGTTTGTTTCTCTGCTCGAAGCTCGGCTTGATGCAACAGGAGGAGTGAGGCGAGAGGCAGTGGTGCCCGAAACGGGTCATCGTTTAGCGCGCTGAAGAGTGCTTCTGCCATAATTATGTGTGATTACTTGACAAAGCGATGCAATTAAGGCCTCTGAAACACAATGCGCAAATTGATTGCAGGCAGATACTTTTTTGGGGAGCGGCACATGGCACAGTGATCAATGAGCGTGCACGTACAGTGATGAAAAGGAGCTGTTCTAGGCCATTGCCGGTGTCGGTGCAGAGGTGCTGCGGTTGCCATTTGTGTGAGTGTAGGTGGGGAAATGAGTTTGCTATTAAAGGCCATTCATTTCAGTGCCGGTTCTGGGCCAGCTCTTTCTGTTGGAGCCGTTCGTCATATGGAAATGCTGACTGTGCGGAGGGTGGAGTCTGATTGGGCGATCATCTGCACGGTCCTGTTCTTTTTTTAAGATCGAAAGCCATAGTTTGATAGTTTAAGTTCACTTTTACTCCAGTGGAGCTATGCAGCCAATGTAGCTACCAAGCGATGGAAGCTTATACCTCACCAGTTGCATACCTGAAATATTACACTTTTCTCAAAACAGACTTGCTTATGTTCTTCCTTACTCTGATGTGCTGTTATAAAATGGTCATAAGCACAGAAAACTACAGTGTTCAAAGGGCCCATATTGTGGAAAATTTCATTTTTTTGAAGTAAGAGTTTCAAAACATAGAGGTATCATCTAGGACAGCCAATCAGAACATATGTATCATATATATCAGTCCTAAAGGCACAGTTAGAAAACAACCTGCTGATCCCTTAGGTTTAAAGAAATGTTGAGCGATAGTCATGTAAAAGTGAATTATGACTGGTTTTGGTATATAAAGCAGCACTAACATTAGAAGCGGGAAAAAATAAAATGCGTGACAATTGTAGGATATCAGCTCTTTAAGATGGCTGCTAGTAATGTTTTGTTCATTTTTATAGTTTACACCATGTCATACAGTGTGATTGGACTGTGTAAGAAACAAGTCTTAGTATTTGGAGTAAGGGACGAATTGTGTACAGCTGGTATTTACAGTGCAATAACTCACTCCATGCACACAGTGATCTTGAAGGCACGTTAAACACAAAAGCATTGTCTCACAGCGCTAAAGGGTTAAGGGAGATCGGTGCGGCGGGCTCGCGGGCCCATTACCAGATTGACCTGATGAAGCGATAATTAGAGAGGAACCCAAGCAATCAGTCACTCTGCAGAGGCCGAAGTTACAGCCGTCGGCCTCTTCCGCAGCCTAATGCGTCTAAATGGCAGGCTGACTTTTCATTCATCTCCATGTCCCACGGTGCTCTTTCATGGCCTCGCGCTGAAACATGGCACAGGGTCACTCCATGCCAGATCCCTGTCTTTGAGAAAAGAAAACGTTTCATCACCACTCATCACAGATCTTGGAAGCTATGTAAAAAAGAGAGATCAAAGGTAGTGTTGGAGAACTTTTTCTTGGTAGAAATGTTCATTGAATATCAGGAAAAAAATGGAAAAACAGAAGGCTGAAACCAAGTCAGTCCTTGACCACCACCAACGACTCAAAGCATCAACCCAGGCTTGGAGAAGACTAAGCTTCTAATAATGTTAAGTGGAATCCAAACCACTAAACCACAAGCTGGTTAGCTAAATTTTAAAATTGTGGGCTTCACAGTGTGTTTGTAAGGTTTATCTTAGGGATGTAATGCTTTAACAAAATTCCTAATTAGGTTTACATGATACAGTGGTGTCTCGGTGGCTACAGCAAAAAAAAAAAAAAAATATGAATCATTATCATCTAATTGGCTTGCTGCAGCCTGAAAATCTACCTTATTTTAATATCCAGGTTTAGTTTGTAACATTTGACATTATAAAAGTACAATATTTCAAAAATAATGTGTTAGTCACAAGTTTATGTGTGCTTACAGGGAGTGTGCTATTCCTCCTTGCTCTTATGTTGAGGTAAAGAGGAAGCATTAGGTTTAGGCAGTAGCACTTGTTTCTCAACTTCCGTTCGTAAGTCGAATTTAAAAGCGCTCGTCACTTTTATGCCATTTCATCCTGCGATCATAATCATAAAGTTTTGTTTCGCTTATTTGGTGATCACCAAATAAGTGAATGCGCAGTGCATAATTTTCAAGCCATCATTCAATAAATGTCAAGCCATCTGTGCTGCTAACTACTAGAAGCTGCTTAGCATATACATAGCTAGCATGATAACAGCTCTGGTCTCCACAGTACATGTTCAGTTCTGGCTGACAAAAGCACAGACACAAGTTTAGATGATAATAATTCAAATCTGAGAAAGTGAAGACGGCAATAGGGGCTAAAGGGACAGGAAGGTGAAATTAAATTTTACCTGTTCTGTGGTGTCTGGATCTGTAGCTCGCATAGCTAGCTTATCATTAGCTTAGTTAGCAGACTACAGACCCAAACAGTGCCACACACCACAGTACAGGTTAGATTCTGACTAACTGGTGCTCTTTTGACACTGTAGATGGTAAAAAAGAAATGTCTAGGAGAGGAAAAGTGGAGCGACTGATGATGGAGTGAGAACGTTGTTATCAAACCTGTTCTGTTGTGTGTGGGGCTGTAGTGTTTTGGCTAAGCTAAAGATAGCTTTGTTAGCAGGCCAAATGTGCTACTTCACAGCACAGGCTCGGTTCCAGCAAAGTGATGATAAAATGACACCCAAGACCACAAAGTCAAGTGACTGTTAGAGTTTTAGAGTGAAAGCCGAAGTCAGACGTGTTGTGTGTGTGTGTGTGCGTGTGTGTGTGTGGTTCTTAGCCTTCGCTGAGTGAATGTCATGCTTAGTTCTTCTATAGTTTTTCCTGGTAATTCTTCCCTTCTTTTTGTACCTGTTATACCTCGCAATCTTAGGACGCAATGTTTCCGGGGACACGATGGTCTGACCTCATTGTGGACTTGCTTGTTTAGTGTTTTTTGTACTTCATGCAATATAATCAGTATTAAAATGAATCCTTATATGATGCTATACATTGTTTTGTTACATTCCTAGTTTATCCGTCATGGGTTCCTCTGAAATTTTAGCATATTTTGAACTAACCCTGGTCTATATCTGAATGAGGTTCACAAAATTAGGGAGAATTAAATAAAAACTTTTTCAGTAGCAGTTCCTCCGTGATCTGTGAGGAGTTTTACTTTGAGGGTAAATTTCAAAATCTCTAATGTTTCTCTACTCATTTATAATACTGTAGCCTAAAACCTCAGCTGTATTCACAATGTTCAATCCTGTCTTATTACTGATCACTGAAGAATAGCAGTGAATTGCTTCAACAGTCTTGTCCTTTTGTATTCATATTCATTCAAGATTTTTGCATATCTAACTGAAAATGGTAGCTTGGGGCAAGTGGACAGTCTTTTGTGAGGATGCTGGTTCTGTACACTTACAGCCATTTTCTCTTTTAGCAGCGCTGCTCTAGTAGAGGATGATAGATGCAGAGAGACACAGCAGATGGAAGGAAGACAATGAGTATTGATCTCCCAAAAGTGTCTGCTAGCCTACTTTGCAGTGATTGCCTTTAGCATTTAACAGCACTTTCTTGAGGAAGATGGTTCCTTTTTTTCTTTCTTTTTTTTTTTTTTAAAATGCACCACATTTAACAATTTTGCTTGCTTTCTCTGTTGCTGGTGTTTTTCCTCCGGAGTATGTGGTGGTGTAAAACTGTTTGCTGTAGCACATACTTTTTAACTGAAGGTGAGACAGACATTTAACAACGACTCTGCCAAGTAAGGAAAAGTTAAGGATTATACTTCTGCATCTGTGTATCTGCAAACATGTACAGAGGTCATGTACCAAGATAGCAAGCATATATCGGTCTGCTGGCTTGATAAGGTCGGCACCCGACTGACTGTTTGCCACTGCTGGTCCACCCTCGGACCACCCAGATTACTGTCCTGCATACAAGCTCTAACTAGTTTTTAATCTCCCCAAACAAATTTTCAGTGCACAGAGCCTTTTATTTTAGAAAATAAACTCGACAAATATTACAAACAACTGAGAGAAAAAAAGATAATGACTAAGCCCAATATAAAATGATTTTATAGAGAATGTTGTGCTAGATTCAAATTATTTACTCAACTCATTTACCTTGTATAACTAAAGAAAAGAAGTAAGGAAACATATAAATTGGACCATGAGTAGAAAATAAGCAATGATACGTGGAATTTGACGAAAAATGCTGAGCAAAACGCCAGTGGAACACCAGCTTTGCCATCAGCGGGCTGACAGTGGTCCCCCGTCTTCTTGCTATCAGGGTAGATGCCTGCCAGTGTGCAAAATTTGGCCCTGGTTAAATGACATGTTATTGAACAGAGAACACACCTCTACACATTTTCATGTGCAATTACTGTTTATTTGTCAATTTTTTAATAACTTCTGGTTTGGGTTCAGTATTATTTGGGCCTAGTCCCACCCCCAACACAAATGTGTAGCCAATCAGTGTTCATTTGACACACATCTTCGTAGATTTGCATGATGCACAGTTGAGTTTTTGGAGGTGTGAACGCTGTGGCTTCTGAGAGCAAAGCTTATCCGTGAACCCGTTCTCTTTGTCTTGATGCAGAAACGTTTATATGTATCTTCACAGAAGAATAAATCAGACTTAAGGCAGCAGTAGTCATAAGGTAGTGATTGGAGAGTGCATATTTACACCAAAGTTTGGTTCTGCCTTGACTTTGAATATGTTCCAGTAAGAAATGAATGATTACAAGGTATCTTTTTAAAAAAATTAGCTGGCAGTTTGCATGATGCATATGTTAAATACTACTGGTCCTGCTTACGGTAAGAAACAGAGACTGATGGACACTCCCATTTATGTGCATTCTTTGCCATGGTGTTTTGTAAAGTAAAAAGTAAGTCTTTTTAGACTAGTTTATCTTACTCCAGTAAAGTGGTCTGGATGTTTTTAAGGCTGTATGTAGTTCACTATTGTTGTTTAGTCTTTTTTAAGAACTCTGAGCTGTGACAGTTCACTGATATCCCTGAATCTCTGAAAGGAAAACATGTCTGATAAGACTCGTCCACATTTTGTAAGAGACCAAACAAATCTGGGGCCTGACCTGCTGGTTTTGTAAAAAACTCTTCATGAATGACTAACTTCTTTTTCTTTCTTTCTTTCTTTTTTTTTGTGCTGGACAAATAAGACAGAGATGAAAAGAAATTGTCTGGATTTATACAAAGCAACCTTTGTGTAAGAGGGCCTTGTTTGAGAGCAATGATGTGTTGTTTGAGGAGGATGTGATGGAGTGCTTTTTTCCAGATTAATCGGAAGGCATTCCCCCTTTGATGTTTGCTGCTTCAAGTGGAAAGGGCTCTAGATGCAACTTTAAGCGTGATATATATATAATATACATATACATACATATATGTGTGTGTGTATGTATGTATATATATATATATATATATATATATATATA
>JAILXH010196505.1:6156-25352 GCA_023558415.1 Piaractus mesopotamicus | reverse complement strand
AAGTCTCAAAAAAGGGTTCTTTGATCCCATAGAAGAACCAGTTTCAGTTCCCAAAAGAACCTTTCAAAGGATGGTTCATCAAAGAACCATTTTTGTAAATGAGATGTACAAGTGTAAAGAACTTTTTAAAAGGATTTTTATTCAACCATAAGTTCCAACTAAGAACCATTTAAGAACCTTTATTTTGTGTATGAATACTTCTTTTCTTATGGCTTCTACTATCATGTAGTATTTAGTGGCTTCTATCATTAGTGGAGAATGAGACACAAACTAAAGCAGGGTAAAATGTAACATGGACTTTTAGAGACCCAGGAAATCAAAATCTGTGTTTTCTTTCTAATTAGGTTAATGTTGTTCTTGCAGGCAAACAGTAAACATGTACTAAGTACACCCTTTGAATAATGTTCCAATGACCAATAAATAACCAATGTATTTCACAATATTTCTCTCCTTTCAATGTAAACTGAGTGGTCCTAATCATGAGTAACGCTTCTGTAAGCATTCCCCTGACCAATCACAAGGCTGATGTCTCTTGCCACGCCCACACAAAAGTTTCAGAGCCAGAAAAACTTAGCTAAAGCTAACCTTTCATAACCAAAAGCTAGCAAGCTAGACCACCTGTCTGTAGCTGCCAGTCACCCGTTCATTTGTTTGTCCTATTTATATTTAGTATTTTTCTTTCAACCTTTGGTTGTCAAATATAACACTCAAATTTAGTATCATACAAACATTTTTGATATTTTTTTTGTGTTCCTTGGGGACTGGCAACGTGTCCAGGGTGTATCCTGCTGCCTTTGTCTGTTACAATTAATCCTGTCTACGCAGGGTGTTGGAATATTAGCTCTCATGCTACTTTTGTATGTTCATAGATCATGTGTGCTGGAAACATATTTCATGTTTTCATTTGCTATATATATATATAAAACACATAAATCATGCACAAATATTTTAAAAGTATTGAGCAAAAAACAAAATGTGTTGTGAGGTTGTGCCCCACTCTCCCCCACATTAGATTTTGCTATCCTCCTTTATTCTAAGACCCTTCCAATGCTTTGGACAGAGTCTTTGTTCATTTGAGGGGTGGAGGTACTGGGATTTCTATAATACATTTTTCGTAGGAAATTCTTGAGCCCAGAGATTAGTATGTGTCTGTGGTGTCCGAACTGTCTGTAGCACCCAGTGTCAGAGCTGGAGACCAGAGAACACTTCAGAGTGGGTGGGTGTGTGAGCAGCATGTGATGTCGCTTTTGGCTGGGAGTTTTCTCTGCTGTTTCTTGGCACCATCTCTTCCCAGATCTCTGGTATGTGATGAAAGCCCCACCCTGGCTGTTGCCCCGCGCACGAAAGCCCCTTTAAGCCATGTCCGTTTGCCTGCTCCTCTGTGTGCGGCTGAAGGGGTCTGCTTTTGGACGCAGCATTTCGGATTTGGCGCCGACACGGCCCACATGCTGCGGGAGGTATTTGGACACGGCTGTTACTGAAGCATTATTCCAGGAGCTGAGTTGGCAGGAGCAGGGCCTGGCGTGGGCAGTGCAGCTTCTTCACCGCTCAGGCCAAAGCATTTTTCACCATAGGGCTGACCCATGGCAACGGCATTGTAAACTCGCACACAACACTCTCAAAACACGTCGCCCAAGCAGCTGTGGATGGCAAGGTACTGCGACTCCACTTTCAAAATACAATTACATGGAACAGCCTCCAGCCTTCCATTGTACTGAAAGTGGTTACCTGACTCCGCGGTGGCTCTGCATTTAATGACCATGGCCGATTATGGTCATTAGAATGTGCAACATTTGCTTACCTTTTTAGCCTAACAATCTCTTTTTAGGTCACTGTGCATTTTGACACGCTTGAGCTTTGTTCCACAGCATGCTAAAACTGCTCCATTTTTGCGACAGGGAACATGGCGCACACTTCAAAAAAAGAGGGAAATGACAGGAAGATGTGTCTTAGCGTGGTTGTGTTCAGTTATAATTGTGTTTTCTCCTGATTGGGGCATTGTGCAATGGAAGAATTGAGTGCTGTCACATGGCGAGCAAGCAGTAACACGAGACACGATTAATGACTCTCAGCCCTACAGTCTCGCCCACAGGTACCTGGTGAGGCAGGTGTCCCTGGAGACGAGTTACCCCGCAGACAGCAGCCATCATGTTGATTTTGGGAGCAGATCTCGTGTGGCACCACCCACCTCCCTCCCTCTTTCTCGCTCTGTCTTATATCCTCCCTTCTTTTCTTTTTCGTCTTCCCGAGGGAGTGTGGCTTCATATGCTCGCTCTCCAGGGACCCGCTGTGTTTTGTTGCACTTCTTCAATCAGATCTGTTCACTGTGTGTGTCTGCCACCCTGTCTTTGCCATAGAACCAAGCAGCCCTTTGTCCTTCCTCCATCTTCCGTCTGCAGAGCTGACTTGAAAGTGCCAGATCCTGTCTCACAGCCAGTCAGTGTTTTCATTCCCATCCTTATTCTAAGAAACAGTTGCTTAATAGTGAGAACAGGCATTATTTAGACACTTAATTGTCAGAATGGTGGCGTGAAGACAGCGTGGAGAGAGTGAGAATGGGACGTAGTGTGGATAATGAGACTGTTTGAGGTCCCTTCAGTCAAAGCCATCAAACAACATTAGATCGGTTACCCCTGCTGACTGGCTGGGAGGTCCATGCCGCTCCTTCCCCCAACAGGCAGCTGTGGCTGGCCCGATGGGTGCCCGCTCAGCCGCTGCCATTTGCTGATGCCGCAGGCAGCTGACACACACCGCAGGAGAATAGGGCAGGCAAGGCGCAAGGCGGAGGGGGACTGTGTCCTCAAGAGGATCGCTCTTCCATATCACTGCACTATGTGACTGAGCAGCATTATTGCAACACTTTTGTATTATCAGCATGACATTTGAAACAGCACAAAGGAAACTGACAGAAATCTGCTACAGATCACACTGGCAGAAACTCAAGGAATGTCTTTGTTCTTAGAGATAAGAAATACTTCAAAACAAAACACAAATTACTGAACACACAGAAGCTAAACTGTGCTTCATTTCATTAACATGCACTTTGAAATGGAGCTCATATTTCCCAATGTGCAGATTCTTCGTTTTTCCCTTTATTATGTGGGTTGGAGGAAAAGCATCAGATGCAATAGAGTGTTTAAGGCTATTAGTCCTCCTGACACTGCGTCTTAGTCACGCCACTGTGGGTTCTGCTAGTTAAGCACTCTGGTAAAGGCTCCATTCAAGTCCCGACTGCCTATGCAAGCGAGCAGACAATTTAAAAGCATGCCCATTTATATGCCTGACAGAGTGGGGTTCTTTTTAATTGGAAAAGCTACTCTTAAAGACTTAAAAAACTCATTTATGTCTCCCAGAGCGAGATCAAATGGTAAGTTGGGAGGGCGCTGTGGTGGGAGGTCGAGTAACCTCCCCGAATTGAGCCATCATATCTGCTCAGAGATGGGGGAAGGAGGCCAGGTTCACAAGAAGAAACTGAGCCCTTCGAAGCCACTCTTAGTCCCCCCATGTTCTTTCTGAGATGGTACAGGCCGTCTCTATGTCTCCTGCATAAGAATGAATGACCTTTGCATGACCTTTACCTGTTTACTAGTGTTTTCGACTGGAGCATGCCATGCGATTTCTCTTACTCTGACCCTGCTATACAGCACAGAGCAAAGGGGATGATTTAATACAAGCCTCATGGGTAAAAATGCACACTGCAGCATCAACCTAGCATCACTGCTGTCTTACAGGTTTGACATTTCCCTCAATCAAAGTATCTCTGGTATCAGGTGAATGTGCAAAGGCTGAACACCTCTGACCTTCGTCATATAATAGAGGCAGTGAATATTTCCACATTCAGGGATGCACAGATATGGTATTTCTGGCCTGATAACAATAACTGACAATTATTGTGGCTGATCATTTCAAATATTTTGCTTTTTTTTTAAGTATACCATATATTCCATATGTAAAATGCAGTTAGCTTAAGGCAGGTTAAAAAAAAAAAAACTTCATCGTTGTAAGAGGCATACTGTACTAGGTTTAAGTTTTAGTAACCCTATGTGTTGTTGCATTTCATAATTTTGTCAAGTATAGCTTTAAATATAATTTTTTAAATATTTTTATATAATATAAAAATCAGTTAACTTATGTTTATACTGGCTGTAATTCCAGTATCAGAATGACAATAATTCAATTTCCCCATTCATTGGCGAGTGCTATATCAATATGTCACTGAGACATTCTCACTATTTTTATTTGAACCAGCATCTTTATAAGGGACTCAATATTCAGAGAACAAGAGGGTACTCATGATGCAAAAAGGCCATTAGAGCACCTGCAAGTGTTGTACAAACCATTTATAAGTTGTGCAAGTCATTTGTAAGTACATAAGATGCTCTGTGGTTTGTTTGTGGATTTACTCTCTCCTTTAGCCCTCACTTCAGTACTGTGCCTTTGAACTTCTTAGCGATGGAATAAATTTGCAAATTATGCCGTCATAATGCCGCACAATTCTGTTACTATAAATTGAAATCATTTCCTGTAATGACAGTAGTGTGGGTTCATGTTTCTTTTTTCTCTGGCCTTTTGAGATTGAAAGGGCTTTTCATCTACAAGAAACTGCACCTTAAAGAGGCAGTCACCACTGCAACCGTTTGCACTGTGAATGCCATATAATGTGAGAGAAATGGCCCAAATGTTTACTGGCAGTGATGAATGTCATATTCAGGGAGAAAGAGATTTGGCTTCTTCACAACCCTCCATAAGGACTATGGGCAAATAAATAGCTGTTTGAGGGACTGCAATTGGTTTTTGTACCTATTTTAAGTTAAGGACATGAAAGCTGAATTCTGGATCATAGTGCCTGTGGCTGAGTATTGAAAGGTGGCTTACAATGCAGCCTGTATCTAAAGGCAGGGGTCACGGTGAAGTATTGTATGTCAGGAGTTGACGAAATGGCAGATACTTTGACATTTTTATGATACATGATGCACATCACACTAGTTTATGAAGGGTTTGAACCAAACACAATACACCAGCAAAACAGAAGTGGTACAGATGTAACAATGTTAGAGATGGCAAATCAGTATTGATGGGTATTGGTATTGGGACGATATTAACAGAAAATGTTATTTGTGTATTTCTTCCTATGGGCTAGCAGTGTTTAAGTACTTTGAGCATGATAGCCTACTTTTAGATGTGAAATGCCTAAATGAAGTACTTTAAATAAAAAATACAAAAAAAAACAAAATCAGGTTTGGACGAAAGATTCGACATCACAACCCTCAGAGTAGGTAATGAACAGCCTAGACAAAAACCTATAAATGTACCATTTTTTTCAGTCTCAAACTACCTTGAGTTCATTGCACAGATCCTTATAATGGGAGAAATTCAATTAAGAAAATTAACCATTATCTGACAATTACAGGAATAATGATGCTACCCAGTGAAAAGTGTGTGTGTGTGTGAGAGAGAGAGAAAGAGAAAGAGAGAGAGAGACAGCATTGGGGTAGAGAGGTGCACACACTTACACAAGAGCAGTGCATAGCGTGCGAGTGAAATGAGCAATGTAAAGACAAGAACAGACTTTTTATCAGGGGACTTTTTCAAAACATCTCATACAAAGACTCATTTAAACCCCTGTGCCATTTAAGCGAACTGCAAACTGAGCCTCTTTCTCCCTGTTCTGCCTTTAGATGATTCAGGAGCAGTGCCAGCCTGACAGTGCAGTGATGTGAAAAGGTTTTGCAAAGCCAGGGGCTATCTCTCATGGTAACAACCTGATGGCAGTTGTTGGAGATCTAGAGGATTTTTCTTTTTTTTTTTCTTTGTAGCAGGTTGTTTTTTTTGTTTTCTTTTTTCAAAATTATAATATGTTTTTGTTGTTTAGAGTTTGCCCTTAACAGCTGGGATAGGCTCCAGCACCCCACCGCGACCCAGTAGGATAAGCGGCTTAGATGATGTGTATGTGTGAGTTTGTCCTTATGAGTCATCATCTTTGAACGGTTTGATTGAGTATTATTTTATGTTAGGTTGTTTTAAGCTTTTTTAAGTGGCATGTATGTGACGTAAACGAAGAAACATGCAAAATGATTTGCCTTTTTTCATTTGAATGTATCTGATAAGTGACGTCAAACAAAATGTGTCAAAAAATACAGCTGATTCCACTGACTCAAACCACTGATGCACATCCTCTCTCTGCTCTGTCATTCTGGACAAACTTTATGCAAATGAACTGAGTGGCAACCAATCAGATTGTTGATATGTGGCGCGGTAACCAGTTGCATCACGTCCACAGTCGCATGGTGAGATTTAACACTGGAACACAATCTGAATGTGAGATATTATGGTTCATAAACATGTTATTATTATTTTTAAGTAAAAAACAATTATAGGCTGCTTGGAAGCTGGCCTATAACTATGCAACCACATTTCTTTTTTGCTCCTCAACCTGCTTGTGTTTTAGTGATAAGTCCCCAAAGTGGCCAACAGTTGTTGAGGGGAGTGATTTGGCTCGCTGTAATGAAAATGCAGCCCTCAGTTAAACTGCATGGCTACTGCGGGTTTTGAAAATACATAAATAAAATATACAAATATAAACTCCAAAAACAAAGCACAGGAGTCTTTAGTCTGCTCAAATTATTATGAAGTTCAACTTTTTAGTATTATTATTATTTTTAGCAGTTGCAGTCTTGAAATCTGGGGTTGCTGTAGCACTCTTAGCACTCTCACTTCCCATGTTCCTGTATGTATGTATTGTAGTGTTCACTGCTATTAAAAGGCACAGCTTTCGCACAAGTCATGGTGCTTTATTTTTCAGCTGTTGTTGGCCACAGCTACACTGCACATATGCAAAGCTTTTCCCTAACTGTTCGCTCTCTGGCTCGGCTCATGTCATTTGTTTCTTTCTCTCTCTTTGTCACTGCTCGTGCACACTCACACACCACACACTTCCCCCTAAGGTTCCTATACCTGCCCTCTACCGTAAGAGTCATTGCCTAAACGAACCAAATGTAATAAATGCAAGGAACACATAACCTAAAACTAACATGCAAAAACATTTCTTAACCACACTACAGAATGAATTTTCTCAACAACTATAGGAATGACCGATGGTGGTTGCCGATTGGCTGTTGCTCTGCGAAATTTGCTTATCATTTGCATGTCATTGCAAGTTTTCGCTGGTGTTTATGGCGGTGGTATTGTGATGGCATAGCACCTAAATCTAAAGATCTATGTGTATGAACATTTGTGTCTGTTTGTGTAGGTGGGTTTGTGAGTGGGAAAGGGGCTGTGTGGAATCTATTTGCTGCTACATCTCTAATGGAGTTCCCCCTGCTGGGAGAAGGTGCTTGTCTCTGGCATTGTGGTTGAGAGCAGAGACACACATTACAAACGCAATGGCCTATTGTAAACACATGGCGGTGAAATGCTCACGGTAGATTAGATAACCCAGGGCCCTCACAACAACACTGGGGTCTTTGTGTGTGTGTGTCTGAGTGCATACGGGGGGGGGCACAATGACATTAAAGCAGTGGCAGAAAACTGCCGATTTCCCATTTAACACTCCATTGAGTTCTGGGTTATTCCAAGTCGTGGCTGGAGTCGAGATGGTGGCATTACCTCACCCCTTTCACTATACACCCCCTTCCCTCTCACAGGCCATGAGCTCCATTTGCCCACAATAGAGTCTGGGAGAAAAGACATGCTGCGCCGTGATGGGAACGGCCATCGTGCCTGAGAACTAACAGTGATCCACCTCTAAACCTGCTGGCATTATGTAATAAAGAAAGTGACATCTATAGAGTAACACTGAACGCATTTAACAGAAAACAATCTCCTGTTTTTCTTTCTTTCTTTACAGGCATCAGAACTATAGTGTAACGTGCCCAAAGACTGCATGAGGAACGAGTACATGTGAGAAAGAGAAAGAAAGCTGTTAAAAAAAAAAAATCAGGGGATGTAATATAAATAGAAACAGTGCCAGTCTTAGCCTGGCCTAGACCTGTTTGCCAAACAAAGAACTGGCAAACTCAATTAAAGGGCCGATTTCCCTCAGGACGCAAGGCGATGTGAAATTATCCCTGCCTGTTAAACCTGTCACTTCATTTCACTCTAATTATTCCTTCTGATCCCAGGGACCTTTTAGCTAATTGTTTTTCTCCCTTCCTCTTCATCATGTTTGATGTGACACGAAGAATCTGCTATACGGCTTTAAGCCTCTAGGGATTTCCACACCATAATTCCAAGGTCAGAGTAGTTTATAAATGTCAGTGTACTTGATATATTTTTTATCTCTGTACTCTGTGTGATTCTGTGGTTCATCAGCATAGTCATGTTTGCAATCATTTTACATGAAAATGCAATAGAGTGCAATACAAATTTAAGGACCTGTCAAAGAGTTTGTTGAAAGATTTAAGGTCTTTATGACACTACTTTTAGAGTAAATTGTTTTAAGTTTTTTTGCTATTTCCTTGTTTTACTTTACTGGCTAACAGTGAGCAGGCTGAGGATGTATGCTTCAGTATTCCCAGAGTACAAAAACTAAAGCCTTTTCCCAACTGAAGAGCTGCTGTGAGCCTGCATGTCTCATCACAACGCAATAGTTCCCACTGCTGCTCTTATCCACCCAGGGCGCGTATGAGGCTAGAAGCTGACTGATGAGTATGTATATAGTGTATAGCTGGAGACAGCAGTGTTTCTTGATGAGGTTTTCTTCAGCTCCATCACCCTGCACACCCTGAGGAGATGTGGGCCTTCGGATTAGCCTTTTTAATTTGTGAATTGAAACTTGCATCATTGTTTCCAATTAGTCCGGCCTTGTTCTTAAACTGCCAGCAAAACGCCTTAGGATGAAAGAGGGAAAATACGTACAGGGGAATGGATTAAAAGTAATATTGAATCTCGCCCGGCTAAAAGATGCTCCTAATCTCCCAAAAGAAAGGGGAGAAAAGGGGTTCATTGAGTTGAGCATGCATTGTGCTGCAGCAACTGAATTTATAGCACAACTGGTCTCTCAGGTGTGCAGTACAGCAGAGGTGCTTTTTGTCAAATTAGTGTGAAGAGATCCAGTCTACAATATTGAGTCAGTTAACATGATTTCATTGTTTTAGCCAGATCGTTTGTTTCGAAATCATGCATGGAATCTCTTGGGAGATGGGGGGTTGACCTTGTACTGCTGTACAGTGGAACATGAATACTTAACATGTGTCTGTGTGTGGTAGGGCATGTTTGAGACAGTGTCATGGGGATCAACAGTGCAGCAGCACAGCCTGCTTGAGAGGAACAGCTGTGGGTCATCGGGTCAGTTATTTATGTGTGTAAGTGAGAGACAGAAATGCATGGACAGGCTTTGGCCTGTACACATTGAGAACCTCCTTGCTGATGCTGAAAATGCATTTAATGCAGGTGGGTTAAGGCGCATTATAGGTTTTCCCATTTCCCACCCACAAATCCCAAAAACAGTAGCTTTGTTGGGTTGCCGTTCTGATTGTCAGGCTGTGTTGAAGGACTTTTGATCTGACAAAAAGGCACATAGACTGTTGCTGGTTTGTTGTAGGCGTGTTTCTTTCTGGAGCTCGTCAATTTTCCCACATGACCGTGAGTCGTGTGGGCTTTAAACTCATTCAGACATGAATGCTCATAAGTGAAAACTGCTGGCGGTTGCTGTTCTTTACAAGGAAGCGAAAAAGACAATGCTTGCTATGAGATGTCCATATAGATCTTTAGAGTTGGATTGCACAGCTCTGGATGTAAGAGCTGACAGCAGTGGTTAGTTTCTCCTTCATCTCACTCAGCATCAATGTTACTGACTTTAGTCCCTCCCCAGAATCTCTCCTATTGGCTGATGCATCCTTTTACCTTTCCAAAAATGTTACCAGTATTGAAACTTTGATTACTGGCTGATCATTAAAAGCTAAATAGCTTTAAAATAAGCAGTTTCTAATTGAAGCTAAGCTTTCAGATGAGCTATTTTTGCTTAAGATGTGCATCTAAAAGTAGACTGTCATGCTCAAACTACTCTCAAAACACTCTACTACCCCACAAGAAGAAATACACAGCTCACAACATTATATAACACAAAGTGAGTGTGGTATTTTAGACTAGATTTGCTACAGGATTAGAATGAATTCTTTCCTTTTTTAACCGATGCCAAAATGTCCTTGTGAATGCAGCCTCAGCCTTTTCTCTCACCTGCTCTGCCCATCCTTGTCTTTTTTCCCCTCTCTCCATCTATCTGTCCCACAGCCATCCTCCACAGTTGTTCCCTGCACTCCATCTCCCTCCATCACTGTAGTTCTTCAGGGATCATTTCCCTCTATCGTTTCCCAGACAAGCACATTGATGAGGTGCGCGGAAAGCGTATTGTCATTACAACGGAAAGCCAGCCATAATAATACGTTTTACACAGTCAATTTCCTTCCCCATCGAGCAGGGTCCTCATGACAACATTTTAAAACCCTAATGGTGAGGTGCGCCCATTTTTTCCATCTTTTCCTACTCTTTTAACACCCTCCATGACATGCTCCATCTCGAAAACTCTGAACGACTTTGGCTTTAAGACAGACGTTTGTGTTTTAAGAGGCGTAGTGGAACCAGGAGGCGGCGGAGGCAGTGGGAGTCATGGGAGAGATTGCAGGGAACACATTCATTCCAGCAAAAGAAAGGAACGTAAAGCTCCATCTGGAAGATTGCCCCAGGCAGAATCACACAAACAAACAACAGCCTGGAGGTAGTCCTCTTTGGTTCGACGTATACAGGCAGCTCGCCTGTCCATGTCTATTTATGCTTTCCTTCATCTTTCGCCTGGTGTTCTCAGGTATCCAAGCTCATTATGTGGAAAAAAATGTGCGATCAATTAAAGGCTTTATTTATAATAAACATCTCTGTTGACATGTTCAAAGGTAGCCTTACTGTGAGTCATCTCTGGTAAATAAAGTGATTTGAGGCTCCCTCAGCATCATCCCTAAATCCCAGCATGCACCGGGGCTCCCCATACGCAGGTGGATGATTGACAGGTGAGTGAGAGTTATTTTGTGAGCGCAGCATTCTGGCTGTCACCTTCACTCCTGCTAGGCAGCCAGGGTGCCGTAACGAACTCGTTACCCAGTGCAGAAGCCCGCTATAACACCCACAGCCCAGGCAATTTTATGATTCATTTAGTCCAATAAAGAGCGTTTATTAAAGTTTACTTACTTATCAATAATGGCCCTTTCTATTATTGAGCTTTGAGCTGGGGGCTGAAGGGGATTGAAGCTGATTGGTGGAGATGGAGATGCAAATGAGAGAGAAAGAATATGGTATTGGCTTGTAGGCTGGCAGCCCTGGAGACAGAGCCACAGGGCTTTAATGATGCATCGGAAAGGCACGTGTAGCTCTGTCATCCTATAACATAACTTACAGTATCATTTAATACAAATACACTAGCTATCCTTCTCGGTACAGTACATCCATAAGTTTAATAGGAGAGAGTGTGTAAATGTGAATTCGCTTTTATATATTTCAGGACAAAGTTCTGACTTTGTAGTGAAAAACATGAGCACTCTACCATGTCAAGACCTGAAAATTGTATTCTGACTTTGGAAATTTATTAGCCATAGAAAATTACATCTAGGCATTTACACATTTGCTGTACCTGATATAACGTGGCTGCTGAGCTGAGCTGGTTGAACATGTTTAATGCAGCAGGCAGATATCATGCCTGTGCAAAAAATCTTATCAAAAAATCTTGCACTTTTTAGGACATCCTGAGACCTAAAGCTAAGCTAAGTGGCTATACGACAGATATGACAGCATTGGACAGTAAAATTTCTGTTCTTCAGTTCCTCCACAATGATTACTGAACTGCACTACTATTATATTCTTTCATTTAACAAAGATTAAGCTTCAACTCACACATTATCACTGTGTTTGCTCCTGCATCCACTTTAGAGTTATGAAAATTGCTGCTATTATTATTATTATTATTAGTAGTAGTAGTATAATATTTTCTTTTGTTATTGTTATTATTATAACACTTCAATAAAAAATAACACAGATTAAAAACATACATACTTCATGACGTTAAATCAAGTGTTCTTCTGACAAGCTCACATCCATCACATTTATAAAAAAAAAAATCAAACAAAAAAAAAATCTTGTTACTTTTTACTGTATTTATGTTTATTCACATTTATTCAGTTGTTACATGGTGTTACATGTTACATGGTGATTTTACACACTTATTTCCAAGATAAATGTGCTTAGGTGTCTAAGACTATACATATATGAGAGAATGAAGAGAAGACAGACTCTAGGCCTCGGCCTAAGAACTGTGAGTAGTTTCTAATCAGCCAGCCAGGAGAACCAGAGGCCCCAAGGCCCACGCATCACATCATATTAAACACTCACAAGCACGCTATACACACGCTACACACACATGCTCACACGAAAAACCAGCTTGAATAACAGATAACCCTGCCAACATGCATCATCATCAACTGCACTGCTGTCTTAATCTGCTTCTACCCAGCTCAGTAATGAACTTAATTGAGGGGATAAATGACAAATTCCTACTCTTCTCACCCTCTTTCTCTCTCTCTCTCTCCTCCTCCTTTCTCTGTATTGACTTTATCACTCACTGTAGTCCTGTTGTCTTTGCCAACATTCATAAGAACATAGTGGGATCTATTTATGCATGTTTGCCCTAAAGGTGATATTAGCAAACAACATATAGACGTTATTAACGTTTATCAACTCTGTGTACTAATCTTGTATTTTATCTGTCTCTGGGTGGTAATATAGTGTTTATGTAGCTTAATTAAAAACTAAACATGCAGAAATTTAAAATACATATATAAATAGGTGTGTGTGTGTGTGTGTGTGTGTGTAGTACCATGCAAAAGTCAGAGGCCACTGCTTATTTATTTCATTTGCAGTCAGAACAGCCATTTTTCAGCATCAGGGCAAAATCAAAGCAAATATTTAACAGACACAGAAGTCTCAATAACAAAATATATATCTTTTCAGTGATATATATCGTTTAGTGTGTCCACTCTTTGCCTTTATTACAACTTATATTCTTTTCAGGAGCCTTACTTTCAGTTTTTCAAAGAAATCTGCAGGAAATTTTTTTCACACCTCAAAAGTTCAGTCTTAGAAGTTGGTTGCATTTTCTGCTTCTCACAATCCAAGTAATCCCAAACACATTCGGTGATGTTGGGGGTCTCCTTTTCTCAGTAACAGCTTCTTGACAGCTACACATCCTTTCAGACTCATAGTGTTGAGTTGTTGTTCTCACAGTGGAAGGATGGACAGAAACACCTGTCATTTATTTCAGATCTGAAGCAAGATTTTCTTTACTTTCTCCTCTGTCTCAAAGATAAAAGCTCTAAGTACTGTTTATCTGATGGGAACAGTTTAGTTGGTTTACCAGGTTTTGCATGGTTGTTTCTTTATATTTTTTAATAACTTTTGGAACTCTAGTTTTGGAAACTCCTGTTTTTTCACTTCATGCGGTTTTTTTTCCTTCCTTACACAAGTGGAATGTCTTAAATCTTAGCAGAAATGTCTCGTGAAAAGTGAATGACAGTGGCCATTTTGACTGGAAATTAAAAAATAAAGGGTTGTCTTAGATTTTTGCACAGTGCTGTCCTTTCCTAAGCTTTCCTAGTTTGTCATATTTGTCATATTAGTTTGTTAATTTTGAATTTCTGAATGCTTATGCATGGTGTGTATTTGGTTAGTTAAGTTCATTTAATTATTTGGTCTTTTTAAAACTTCTGATTTCTCAATTGATCATTAAAACAGTCAGTATATCACTAATTTACTAACATAATCCACAGTGACAGCCCTATTATATTCCCAATTCTTTATCTAGTGTAGGACAAAGACAGAGCTTTCCTATTTGTCTCCCTTATTTCTCTCCAGCTGTTTCTAAAAAACACAGCACACTCTGCGGTTGCTACAATCAAGCCTTTCTCTGCCTGTGGAGGCCTCTGGCAGTGCAGACTTGGGTGACAGCAGCATTGATGCACAGTGAGCCGAGCTCTCCGGTGGGAAGGCTTCCGTTTGTGTACAACTGGACACTATTGATCAGCCAGTCACTCTGGGCGTGGCGTTCAATACATTTGGGTAGTGCAGGCATCAGATGTGATTAAAGAAAAGGAGTGCGAGTGTCTGCATGTTGATCTGCTCTCAGTGCAGGATTCTCTCCTTCTTTCTATCCGTTCTGCAGCTGCTCTATCACCTAATCGCTCGCTGATCACTCTGCATGAGGAGACGCTCTGTCACCCTCTGAAGATAGCTCATTTATTCACACAACAGAACAGCCTAGAATATTAACTTACAGAGCCATTTGGTGCATAAAAACATTTTTTTCTCTTTCTCTCTCAGTTTTTCCATTTCTTGTCAGGCTTCGTTTCAGAGCAGTGTCCAACACGAGCTGTGTGAGGGATCATTTGCATGCATATCATTTTATCTGGTCTGATGATCATCATTCTTTACTTTGGAATTAAGCATATGCTCATAAGTCTGTGTTACATAGCATCCTCTCATAATTGACCTATCCATTCTCCACCCATAAACGCATTCTTTCAAAAAGTTATAGAAGATTGGTAAAAAAAAAAAAAATAAATATTCAACCTCGTGAGAAACTGTACTGATCTTTGGTCAGATTTGCTACATAATGTTGAATTTCAAGTTTGGAAATGGAAATGAGTTATGAATTTGCCACTATGCTAATGTTAGCTTGATTACACGCGCGTGCGCGTATTCTATCTGTCCTGACTTTTGTGACCTTTCATACTCATACAGAGTAAATATCTTTTAAAATGAATAACGCACTGTACATTTATTTTAACAGAAAAAATTTGTTATTGTTTCTCATGAGGTTAAATGGGATTTTTGCCAACATTGTATAAAACTTGTCTAACTTTGCAACATTTGCGGGTATGATCAGTTACAGGCGGGGGCAGGTCTACTAATGTTTTGTGCTGTTGCAAACCCTATTTTTACAATACAATTAGGCGTAATGGCCCTTTAGTGTCCATAATAAGATTAAAAGGGCAGTCGCTGCTATTTTGCCTCATCGCATATCGTCACTGACCAAAAAAACCTGAAATATCTTTTTTTTTCATTCTTGTGATCATTTCAAGATGAGAGGAACAATAGAAGTACTAAAAAATGCTTAGAATAAAATCTCTGTACTTCAGTATGTATTAAACGGAGAATAATTGTATTTGAAGATTTTTTTTTTCAGACCGATAATATGCAATTATTAGTGCAAAATACTGGGAGGAGAATGTTGGAATGGACCACCTACTCCAGTTTATCAAAACTGTTAGTAGATACAGACTTAAATGATTATGCTTTTCATTTAATGCCTTATTTTTGATGCTAACATGATTTCCACTGTTGCTCAGAGAGTCCATCTGACAAAATTGAAATCTGTTTCTGCCAGGTAAAAAAAAAAAAAAAAACCTCACCTGTTGTTTATTTCCTCCATTACTGTATATACAATTTTGACTTATGTTTGACCACTTGAATTTCTGAATTATTAATTATTTTTATTTTGTAAACTGACCACCCAGCGCAGATTTTCTGATAGACCATCAGTAATTAGTGACTCTTAAATCTGTAAATCTGCCTCATTGTGAAAACTCTGAAGACCCAGAGCTCACAGTATTTATTGTGGAGAATTCCTGAGAAGAAAAACAGTTTTTTAGAGGTTCCACAAGGCAGACAAAGGATAATAAATTTTGTATTGATAACTTTGGGCAGCATCACATTGTAATCTGGACTTTGAATGTGGGCCTGCTGTAAAAGATTTGTTGTTGAGGATAAAATTGCTTTTTGTGTTCTTTCTTTTTCTTTCTTTCGTTCTTTTAATTCCACCGCTCTCAGAGTAATGCCATTTTTGCAGAGCCTGTGGCGTTCCAGAGTGTTCCTTCTCGCTGCTCCCCACTGCACCCACTTTTTCAGGGTGTTTATGTTTCAATCAAAGGAGCCAAAGCAGTGTGACTGTGAGCAAGCCGTGCAGCTCCCATCGCACAAATAAATATTGCGCTGTTATACAGGCCCCGCCTAGCTCCCTATACAGTGAGGCAGCTCTAGGCTCAGGGGAGCACTAGCCTAGTTTATGGAACTGTAACCTGAAATGCATGTTTTTAAAAGGGGGACTGCGGCTTACTCCCGTTTCTTAACCTACACCAGCATACGTCTTTGTTCATACAAGCCAAAATCAGAACCTGTGGTGATACAGACAAATGAAGGATGTCAAGTTAGAGTAGCAGAGTAGCAGGTTTTCTGAGACCAAAACTAACTAAAATAATGAAAGACAATACCACGGTCTTGATTTAGTGTGAAAGATATCTGCAGTGTTTTTTTATGTCAATGGGACAACACAAACATAAGGCTGTTAGTTTAGAATTAGTTAAAGGGGGATTCCACTGATTTTTCAAAATGTCTACTTAATTCAGTTGTTGCAGTGTAATAATGATTCAGAGTGATTTGACGTGAAATGGTGCATTGTTGAGAACTGAGAAATTGTTGAGATTTCTTTACAGTGGAGGTGACAGAAACTAAATGATAGTTACATCTGAAATCTGAAAAAGTAAATACACATATATCGCTGTTGTTGGAGCAAAACCTTGTATCTCCAAAATGGTAATTTTACAGGAAAAGGAAAAAAAAAAGCATGCTTTACTTTTCATGTAAGTCAATGGAACCACTTTTTTTCAAGTAATTTTGGACCATTTCTTTTAGTCCATTCATCATGAAATTTTGACACAATGTAAAGCGCAGCAGACTTTTTCAAATTATGTCAAAAACTGAAAAATGGAGATGCAAGGTTTTGTTCTGACAGCAGCGATATACAAATATACATATAAATATAGCACATAATATAACTTAAGTACTTTGGTTTAAAAAGACATGGCCTCATCACTTGCTTTCTTATTTCAAATCTAAATGCAGAATTTGTTTCGTCCATTCGGCTGGATGCCAGATTGAGCATCTACCCATTTTATAAAAGCTACAGCCCCAGTAGCTTCTTTCTTGAACAATCAGATACATTTTTTGTACACCACTTTGTGCCTAGTGGTGAGTGAACCACAGATTTGGAGTCCGTATATGGAGATGTGTAGCACTGTGTTTTGTGCACTTCACATGCTGCTACGAGTTCAGGCTGGAACACCAAGAGGAAATCATCCAGTGCCGTGTGATAATACAGTTGCCAGGCTGTGATTCTTTGGCTGGAATAAGGATATGCTTCATATTGCCATGTTGGACTTGCTCTGTGAGGCTGAAATAACACATGGCAGGGCCACCGCCATCCTCTCTCAGCTTCCATCTCCTTTTTCACACTACAGTTGACAATCAGGGACCTCTGGAAGACGCGACTTCAGGCTTCAGCATTTTAACAATTCATAAAAGTGTTGAAATCAATCGGAGCCGAGGAGATTTATTAAATCTCTCACCGCGGGCCGGGAGAGGGAAGTGAGACTGAGGCGTAAAAAAAGAGGAAGGCGTAAAAAAAGAGAAAGCATCGGGGTAATACTCACATTGGCTGACACAAGGGAAAAGCAGCTTTTAAAGCGTTTAGCTTTAATTTCATTCAGGAGTGACATAATTGATTTTAATGAGATGTTTATAGAGTGAAGTGGCGGTGTTGCTAAATCATTTGCCAGTCTGCCTGTCGGGCTGTGCCGAGCCCCGCGCTGGGGAAAAGAACAGCACACTCCAGCTTATGCAGCCAAAATTTACTAGAATCTGCTCTCACTCTGTATCGCTCTCTTTCTGTCTCTCTCTCCCATGCAGCTCCAACAGACCGTTCTGTCTCCCTCTCTCCTCTCTCTGTACCTCCGTCTTTTTGTCTCTTTTATTTCAAATTATTACTCTTTTTATTTTCTGACATCTTCTCCTCACATCCTTCTCCGTCCAATTATCATTTCTGTTTTCTTGTTTCCATTTGTTTTCCCTCACACTCTTTTTCTTTGTTTTAATTTCTCTCTTTATCTTTCTTTTCCACTTCTCTCCTCATTCTCTCTTTTTTTCCCCCTCTCCCATACAATGTAAATAGACTGTTCTTTTCACATCCTTTTCTGTCTGTCTCTTTTTCTGTCTTCTTGTTCTTCTTTTTCTGTTTCTCTTTGTTTTCCCTCTCATTATTTTTCTCTATCTTTCTTTCTTCTTTTTCCCCATCTCTCTCTCTTTCTTTCTTGCTCTTTTTACCTGTCTCTCTGTTTGTTTTGCACAGCCACAATTAGCCAAAATTTACTAGAACTTGCTCCCTCTTTCTCTCTGTCATTCTTCCTCTTTTTTACTCTTTTCTCTCTATCTTTCTTTCTCTCTCTCTCCATCTCATACTCTCACTGTCTATCTCACTTTCTCTCACCATCCTGTCTGATTTAAAGTCTATATGGAGTCTCTTCAACAAAATGTTTTCTAGGAAGAGATAAGCGTGAATATGAACTTTGCAGCCCTTTTTTTTTCATTAAGTGCTACTTTTTCATCTGTGCTACTGTGTAAAGCTCCAGTGAGTGCTGCAGCTCTCGGTCTGTTCCCTTGCTGTTCTCAGCTGGTTGGACGTGAGACTTTGCTGTAATGTTAGCCAGGCTGGTGGATTCGAAGGACTTTGATGAAATTCTGAACACAACAAAGCTCACCTCCCAGAAGAGAATTCGGTGCACCTTGTGGGCTTTGATTCTGCACCCCTTGCTCTGCCCGGCAGGAGACAGACACACACACACACACACACACACGCACACACACACAGCCACAGAAGAGAGAATGGTGGTGTGTTCAGTATTCAGGTGCAGACCTTGTCTCCTGCTCCTCTGGTGTTATTACTTATTTATTATTCATGATGCGCGTACGGCGCTCATCGACTCTGTGCCGTGACTGAGTGTGACGTGCTCTCGCTGCAGATGGGTGGCGACGACGCCCCAGAGAGCTGCCGCCATCTCCTCTGACAGTCCGACAGACGCCTGTCCACTGAGACCCTTCAGTGTGTCTGGTCATGCAGTGGTCAGTGTTGGGGTGAATTAGGGGTGGGGGTTTTTGGGGGGACTTGGTGGGCGTATATGTGAAGTGAAGTGGTGGCATGTCTGCCCCTGACAGCGTCTTCCCCATGTCCTCGGACCACCGGCTGCCACTTTGCGCTCCAATCCGGCGCTGATTGATTGACAGGCCAGGCGCTGCGAGCAAATGATTATGAAGCTGTGCGCTGTGTGCTG
>JAILXH010196500.1:33233-50809 GCA_023558415.1 Piaractus mesopotamicus | reverse complement strand
GCTGTGCATGTCCAGTGCCAGAAAGACAAGAAAGGGGAGAGTGAGAAAGAGAGGGGGGGGGGGGCAAGGGAGAGAGAGCGCAAGAGAGAGAGCGAGAGAGAGAGAGAGAGAGAAAGAGAGAAACAGAAGCGGAGGGATCGACTTTCAGATGACATTGAGGCTATGTAGATGCGAGTTGGGAATTGTGCTCCCCTCCACGTTCCTGCTTGTTGATGTTAGAGAGTCGCACAAGGCGAAGCTGCTCCTTCTCTGGTGGATTCAGCACCGCCTGCCTGTGGACAGCTCCTTCTTTTCAGCACTACCTGCCTGTGGACAGCTCATTGTGTATTTCAGCACTACCTGTGTGTGGACAGCTCCTTTATTTCAGCACTACCTGCCTCTGGACAGCTCCCTACAGCGAGGCACCTGGACTCCTGCCCCCCCAGGACCGTTTTGGGGTTCGTTTCAAGTCTTTTAATGGAAATAAAACACATTTATGTTCCAAGTAACACTGGAAGTTTACAACTTGGAGAGGAATCTACGGATACCTCGTTGCACGACTCGCCGCCGCAAACAAAACCCCTTTGGAAGAGCTCTGGAATTTGCTGTAAGTAGACATTCCTTTTCTTCATTTACTCTTTAGTGATGCACTTAAACAAGCATTTCTGTCAAAATCCTTCATGCACTTAGCCCAACATGCTGTGCCAAACATGCAATGAATGAAATACATTGTCTATTAGTGATGCTTCTAATCTATAACCAAGTAGAGATGTGATAAGATTTGTTTGGACTTGCAAATAAGACTTTGGCATTATTTTGCTTGTTTATTCAAAGTGTCTGCGCGAACTGGTCATTCTGCTTGCTCTTTGTGACAGACAAAGGGTGGACAGAGCGCACAGCCTGGTGCGTAAAGCTTTGCGCACGGTGTCCTCAGCGGCTCAGTCGCTTCTCCGTGCGTTATAATCATTGCTTAGGACATTATATCGCATGACTCTGAACAGGAGCCAACTGAAACAGTCAGTACTTGTTTCGGGGAGTTTTGAGAAAGAATTGTTTTAGTTATTTTGGTGAAGTGTCCAAAAATGGCGCGCTACGATGCGCTCGTTGATATGTAAAGTGCGTTTCCATTTCCGTTCATTTTGAAAATAAACATGAAATAAACAAGCATTTAAGGGAATAAATAGTACAAATAAATATGTAGTAGACAAAAACAGTATAACGTTCACTAGGCAAGTAATAATATTCATTTTGCATTGATCACATGGCTTTGGATTATTGCAAAAATGATTATTACTACGTACTTATAACAGCGTCAGTTTATCCGAAAAGAAAAAAGATAGTAGTAGTTTTTGGCTGTTTGTTTCTGACCCCAGTGGACTCTCAGCTCAGGATATATTTAAGGCTACGCCACGAATGTAAACGAACGAACATGCACGACAGCCAGACACATAAAAGAGTGGCTAGCGCTGAAATACTGACCGGTTGACTGAATCAACAACGAGACCTCCATGTGAAATGAGAGATCAGCTCGCGCTGAAAACGCCACGAGAGAAAACGAGCTCGATACGAGGACCAATAATTTGATTTCGTGTCTACAGGTTAAGTGCAACTGACGAGCTGCCTGGCGCTGCTGTTCAAGCGGGGGTTTAAAAAAAAAAACACGAGAGAAAAAAAAGAAATAAAAACATCGCGACCACAAGCTGCTAATAAACCCATAGAGATGGCGACCAACGGCACCAAAAGCACGGACGGCCAGGTAGTTACGGAGCTGAACGAGGTGACCACCAACGACAGACCCAAAGCAGAAGAGAGCAAAGAGGAGCAGCAGAAGAAGAAGAAACCTGTGCCGGACAGGGAGACGTGGGGGGGGAAGTTTGACTTCTTGCTGTCGTGTGTTGGCTACGCCATTGGTCTGGGCAACGTGTGGAGGTTTCCTTACCTGTGCGGCAAGAACGGAGGAGGTAAGTGCAGTTGCAGCTGCTTGGTGGCACCAAAAGAACAAAGTGTCTTGAGGGTGGTCCTCCCAAGAATGGTGATGTAACAAGCTTTTCATGGTTACAGATTAATGGATTGATGTGCTTAGACATGACGTCATGTTCACGTGCCTTGTGTCTTGTGCCACCCCAGGGGCCTTCTTGATTCCTTACTTTCTGACCCTCATATTCGCTGGGGTCCCCTTGTTTCTGCTCGAATGTGCCCTCGGTCAGTACACGTCCATCGGCGGACTCGGAGTGTGGAAGCTAGCTCCGATGTTCAAAGGTACAGTGTCTTACAGGTATAGCCACTCTCGAAAAACAAGATGCCAAAAAGGGTTCTTTGGAGGGATGCCATAGGAGAACCACTTTTGGTGCCCTAAGGAACATTTCAGTGGAGCTTTTAAAGAATCATTTAGCTATGTGAGAAGTGCAGGTGCAGATGTGAAGAACCTTTTTGAAGTAGAACCTCAGTAGGAACATTAAATTAAAACAAACAAAAAAGTGTCCTTGAGCAAAGCCATCGAGCAATTTTGGCTCCCTAAAGAACCTTTAGAACTTGTCTGGAGAACCTTTAGAACATTTTAAAGGTTTAAAGAACCTTCACATAGTGTAAAGAATCAATACCAATCTTATGGTTCTTCCTAGAACCTTTACATTATATAGAGGTTCTTTACATACACATCTCTTTTCTAGCCTCTCTTAAAAATGAGGAGAACCATTTGTGGTGTCCTAAAAAACCTTCCTATGGAACCTTTAAAGAAACAATTTTAACATGTATTTACCTAAAACCATACATCCAAGCCTAGAACCGATTGGGGACTTTTAGATCTATGAGCGTAACAAAGTGTTCTTTGAGTGAAGCCAAAGAAGAACCACTTTGGTTCCTGAAAGAGTGATGACTGAAAAAGAGATGTGTGTGTGTAAAGAACCTTTCTAAAGGCTTAAAGACCCTTTGCATAATATAAAAGTTACACCTGTGTAAAAACTCTTCTTAGAACCTTGAAATTATATGAAGGTTCTTTAAACCTTAAAAAAAAAGTTCTCACAACTCTCATTCTTCTATAGCGTCACTCATTTGCAAAAATGGTTCACCAAAGAACCATGCATTGAAAGGTTCTTTAGTGGACCAAAAATGGTTCTTTTATGGCATCATAGAAATAACCCTTTTAGGCACCTTTATTTGTAGGAGTGTAGAGTCTAGAGGTCTAGGTTGATGAGTTGTGTAGTGATATTGTACCTAAAATGAACCTCCAAACATTAAACTCAGTGTTTAGCCCCGCCTCCCACACTGACCCTTTACACACTAGCCAGTCTAAGACATGTAGACCACCAAATAAGGTCACAGGAGGCAACATTCAATCAAGCCTACATTTACTTTTAGGGCTGCACAATAGCTTAATTTGAATCTTGAGGGAGCTGATTTGTCCAATAAAAGGAGCAATAGGCTGCATTATAATGCATGCAATTTACAGCCAAATCTCCAGAGCTGAATTAACACTTATAGAGTCCATTTGTCCATTTGTGTGCAGCTGAACCTAAACAAGCACTAGGTGTCTTTTCAGCACTGTAGATGCTAATTCAACCCTGGGGCTTTTGGCTATGCATCTGCCTTCAAACTGTCATGCAACATTAGAAAGTGTTGGCAATAGATGGGTTCCTCACTGCATTGTGTAATTATGTATGTTCTCACTGCAGGTGTTGGACTTGCTGCAGCAGTTCTCTCCTTCTGGCTTAACATTTACTACATTGTGATCATTGCTTGGGCCTTGTACTACCTGTACAACTCATTTACAACTGTAAGTAATCTGTCCGTCATGAATGCCATTCTTGGCAGAAAACCACCTTCAGTTTTTAATGGGTAAAAGCAGAAGACAACAGCATGTTAATCCTCTTATTGCAGGACCTTCCATGGAAATCATGCAACAATCCATGGAACACGGAGAAATGTTTTACAAACTACAGCATTGCAGATACCACCAACTTCACTAGTGCAGTGATGGAGTTCTGGGAGTAAGATCTTGCAAAAAAATCCTTTAAATATCAAAGAGCTTGTTTTTCCTTTAGAATATTAAATTTAAATTATGAAAACTGCATGTTTCTTGAGTAAACGTTCTCTTTGGCTGACTATTGGATGAATGGATTTTGCTGTACATGTTAAAACAGGCGCAACGTGCATGACATTACTGATGGCTTGGAGAAACCTGGCCAGATCCGGGCTCCATTAGCAATAACTCTTGCCATTGCGTGGGTCCTTGTGTACTTCTGCATCTGGAAAGGTGTTAGCTGGACTGGAAAGGTAAGAGCTTTCTCTGATTGTTAATAATTTGTTGCAATGAGCTGTAATGATGACATAAATTAATACCACCTCTGCCAGACTATCTATCTTGTTTCTTCTGCATGTGGTTCATTTGAAGATAGTAGATGCTTTCCTTGCCTAATTTGACTGACAGGTGCAAAATGTATCATCATGTAGTTGCCAACCAATTAAATTCAACTGTACTGAAATAGCTTGAAAATGAAATATGCTGATAGCTTTCAATCAAATGCCATAGAGGTAAACCATCTATAAATATGTTCTAGATATCATCGCTTATGTTACATTGACATATTATATGAACACAATTGAACCTACTTTTGACAATAATTGTGTTATATATATATATTTATATATACATATATATATATTTATATATTATATATTTTATGTATTTTATGTATGTATGTGTATATATATATATGTATTTATATATATTTATAAATATACATATATATATATACATACGTTTCACATTTGAATCAAATAAATTCAATATGTCATATAGTTCCATGCTTCAAAGCATCTGTGATAGAAGCAACAGTCATCCTTGCACAAAAATAAAAAAATATATATATTTGTTTTCTAGGTTGTTTACTTCTCTGCCACCTACCCCTACTTCATGTTATTCATTCTGTTCATCCGCGGGGTTACTCTGCCTGGGGCGAAAGAGGGAATCATGTTCTATATCACACCTGATTTTGAGAAGCTCAAAGAGTCCGAGGTAATTTCACAGTAAACAAACAGTAAACAAATCATCAACTAAACAAACAGCAAACAAACCAACAGTTAAACAAGTGTGACGAACACACCTAAGCATTTACAAAATGAGAGCTTGTTTCTCTGCTTCTGTTCTTTTTTCTCTTCTCTTCCCTCCTCTTCTGCTTTCTTATCTCCTCTTGTCTTGTATTTTGTCCTCTTCTCTTGTGCCTTTTTCATTTCTTCTCTTTTACTTTCCTCTTCTCTTCTCTTCTCTTCTCTTCTTTTCTCTGCTCCTCCTTTTCTCTTCGGTCATCTCTTCTCTACTACTTTTTCTACCATGATCTCTTATCTCCCTTTTCCTTCTACTTTCTTGTACCATCATCTTTTCTCTTCTGGCCTCACTTCTTCTCTTCTCTCCTCAGGTGTGGCTGGATGCTGCTACTCAGATTTTTTTCTCGTATGGTTTGGGTCTGGGGTCTCTGATTGCACTTGGCAGCTACAACCCTTTCAATAACAATGTTTACAGGTACAGTCAGTCTAATTAAATTAGATTCCCAAATACAGCTGCATGTACCCTCAAAATGGCCAAACATCTGTCTGGTCACTATAGACTGACAGATTACATTTGAGTAGTTTTATGCCCTTTGCAGGCTCTTTAGACTTAATTCTTGCCACTAGCTACTAACACTTGCCTTAATTGTGCCTAGTATTGTTGACTGTAATTAAAGACCCATCAACTGGCTAATGTATGAGGATATGAATAAACAAAACCCGTGTTTGCCTTGAATTTCCATGTAATTAAACCACTGAGTTCTCATCTGGGTACCCACTGCTTACATAATTAATTCTTCAGTTGTTTTTGTATTGAACATCGGGTCAGTTATGAAACTTATAACGTCCATCTTTGCCCTTCTTTTGTGCAGAGACTCCATCATCGTGTGCTGTATAAACTCCTCGACCAGTATGTTTGCTGGTTTTGTTATTTTCTCCATTGTGGGCTTCATGGCTCACGTGACAAAGAGACCTATAGCTGATGTAGCTGCATCAGGTAATGTACAAATTCGCCATAGTCCTGCCATTATGTAACCAAATATCACCTAATGTGAGCAGTAACCACTGTAATTTGCACTTTCATTAGAAGCAGGAATGAAAACCTTAATAAAATCTAACAATAGAGTTAAATTACTTGTTTTATTCAATTTGTAAATTAAATTAAAACGATTACATTTCAGTGTAATAAAGTATAATATATTCTATAAATGCAGTTATAAAGTTGCTACTTTATATTAGGAGTCCAATTAATGATTATAAATGTTTAAAAATGTATGTATTGACCATTTAATAATGATTAACTCAGTACTAAGAAAACATTTTTTGCATCACAAAGTAACACAGATGATGCATTCATAATTATGATGAATAGTTTCTACACTGTTAGAAATAAAAGTACTGTGCAGGTACAAACAGTGTAAATGTACCCCTAAGGGCACAACAGTGGTTTTAAGGTCCAGTTGTGTACCTTAAACACATTTTTCCCAGGTGAAAAGTATGTATTTGTACCTTTTCATAACCTAATGTTTTAAAACAGAACAACAGAATAAAAAGTCTGGAGACGAGACGGGGTGTGTGGAGTCAATACAACTTAGAAAATATAATGTCAATGGATTATGGTACAATTATGTTCCCTGACTAAAGGTACTGATATGTACCCTTGAGGGTCCCAAGGGAGAGTGTATGTAAATAAGTAAACATCTAATACTTCAACATATGCAATATATAATTTATGGGTACTAAATATAAATAAAATCACTCGCACTAGCTATTATTACCAAACTACCTCAATAAATGGCTAATAATTCAAATGATGCCATTTGTTAATGCATATGCAAGCGTTATGTCATTATTAACAGCCATTAACAAAGTATTAGATAATGATTACAGTGCTGTTTATTAGGGCCTGTTGTGATAAAATTTTACCAATAATTCTAACCGGTAAATTGAGCAACCTATTTTATTCAGGCTTCAATGCTTTTCATTCTCAGGACCCGGCCTGGCCTTCTTAGCTTACCCAGAAGCAGTGACGCAGTTACCCATCTCACCACTGTGGGCTATCCTCTTCTTCTCTATGCTGCTGATGTTGGGAATTGACAGTCAGGTGAGAATATTCAGCATTACAAATTCAAGATCTGACCTAGAAAACAGGTGTAAACAAACAGTGGATCTCTGATCATCCATGCGGGTTTGCGGAATGCGGCTGCTCCGGCTTCCCCAGTGGCCAGACGTGGAATGACAAGGGTTTATGTTGTCTCCTTGCATTACCTCGATTAGACCACAGAGCCTTGGGTCTTGTCAGAGCTTTCGATGGCGCTTTTATTTCTTTGACTTCTTCGTACAATTTTTGCATACCATGCTTCTCGTGCTATTTTAATCTTTGAGGGCTTTGAGAATATGCACTAGATGCCAGATTTTCTTCTTTGTAAAGATCTCTAAGGCTTCAGATGAAGAAAGGAAAGACTAAATTCATCAGCAGCATTTTTATCAATGATATTAAGGCATGGAAAATCAGAAGTATGTTTGGTTGATTCCACTCTCAGTCCCTATTTAAGTGGTTAAAATGACACATTAGGTTTACAGTACAGCTCCTCAAGTCCTTGCCAGTGTGAGAGCTCACTTGGCTGTATCTACTCTTTTGTTTACCAGAATTATAAAATGAAATAAAAGTATTTCTATAATATTTGCAGATTTTAATACAATATACACAATGATTATATTAAATAAAACAAAACAAAAAAATACAGATATCACAGAAATCGTTAGATCTTCTCTCGTGGCATAAAAGGCCATGACGGTTTCCCCATTGGGTACCTCTTTTCCATTGAGTAACCTGATGACTGTTGAGTACTCTAGTCATTTGCAATTTTCTAACCATTGTCAATTTTGTGTTCAGTTTTGCACTGTGGAGGGCTTCATCACTGCTCTGGTGGATGAGTTCCCGAGGGTTCTGAGGAAAAGACGGGAGATCTTCATTGCATGTGTGTGCGTCGTGTCCTACATTATCGGCCTGTCCAATATCACACAGGTAAACAAATGATCATCTGATGTCATGAAAGAATATAAACTAAGGTGTCAAATTTGGTAGACTTGTAGTTTATTGGGCAGACATTGTATACATGAATTAAGCCAAGATCTACGCTCTTAACAATATAGGCGGCAAAGAGGGTTCTTTGGAGCGATGCCATAAACAAACCACTTTTGGTTGCCTACAGAACATTATAGAGGATGGTTCTTTAAATTGCGAGTCTAAAGAGCCCTTTTAGAGGCTTAAAAATTCTTCTAGAAGCATATGTCCCAGCTAAGGACCATTTAAAGGGCCCATATCCTGGAAAACCTAAATGTCCTTGATATTTCTATATAAGGACCTTCCAGTCTATACACTCCATATATGGAAATTAAGCTGCAAAAACAGGATGCTTTCAATTCTTTGTTTCAGTAATATCACAAAAACCACTACATTTACATAAATCCACCTATTAAGCCTACAGCACTTTAGCCCCGCCCATTCATGCTGAAGTTATAAAGAGTGTTTCAGACCAGGGTGCTTATTGAATGAGGCACAATACAGGGCAGCTAGAACAGAAGTCATTTGAATATAACAAGCTTAAGGCAACAGAAACAAAAAGAGCCTGTGAAACTGTAATTGTTAAAGAGAGTATAGGAAATGGTCAAGTAAAAATCAGTCTTTGTTTTTAAGTGTGTAGATTAACAGGACTCTCAATGGAGAATCCTAGTCTACATTGTCTAAAAAACCTGGTGTATAAAGTGTACCTTATTTATTAGCTTGTCTTCTAAACTTTTTCAGGGTGGCCTCTACGTCTTCAAACTCTTTGACTACTACTCTGCCAGTGGAATGTGTCTTCTTTTCCTCGTTTTCTTCGAGTGCATCTCTATCTCCTGGTTCTATGGTAAGAATTACATGAGGAACTTGGAGGGTTTCACTTCTTTAAACAGTCAGCTACAAAACTTTCCCATGTTATTGCCATACTGGTAATCATGCATGAACATTAGGAGATACAGAATATACAGTCTATCTACAAATATGTACTGAAGAGTAGTGACATTTCTGAATTAGAACTGCAGTAGGCATGTGAGCAAATACGGTTCTAGAGCATGATTAAGATCTGTTGTGTAACAGCTCAAGTTTTCAGTCAGAATGTCTTCAGGCTTTCTGGTTTACAGCTAAAAGTGCTAGATTAAGTGCCCTAACTGATTTCATGCTGATTTAGGTGTGAATAAGTTCTATGATAACATCCAGGAGATGATTGGATACAAGCCCTGCATATGGTGGAAACTCTGCTGGGTCTTCTTCACTCCTTTGATTGTGGCTGTAAGTATTTTTTTTCTTTTTTGTTGCACATGCCTGATCACAATCTTGTGGCCTGTTCTGGAGGGAAAGGATATGCTGGGAAAAACATAGATAAGTACAAACCCAGTGCACAAAGAAAGTACTTTATGATGAATAGTTTCATCATAAAGTACTTTTTACTAAAATTTGTTCAAAAATAGTCAGTCCAGTGGGGACGTTATGAATGTCAACAGTCATCCAAAATTCTTTTGTTAACAAGACAGTGTCAAGCTGTTTGAGAAGTAATAGCAGCCCCTTGTGGAGACTGTTCAGCCTGCCAAACATGAGCGAGTGAGTTACAGGCCAGGTCCATGAGCATTTAAGAAGTAAGTTAGTTATTGACCTATTCATAACATCCATGGTTAACCAAAATATGTTTTTAAAAGTCACTTTGATAATAATCTATTTCCAACCTGTCTATTTTTGTAATAATATTACAATGTATACAGCAATAACAATAGTAAATGTTCTAGATTAATGTACTGGGTTAGAAGAGGGCTTTCTTCTGGTTCATGCCAGTATTGTAAGAGGTTATTGTATAAATTGTTTAAAATGTTTATTATTACTATTATTATTATTATTATTATATTTACTATTATTATTATCATCCTAGTGGCCATTATTCCACTCATAGAATGGAAATCACCAAATCAATTAATATTTTTTATGAACATAATGAAATGAAATATTTTCCACTGTAACTCAGATTAACTCGGACACCGTGTGCTGAGCTGCAAGTGAGCAATATTGGGCAGTATTGGCTCTGCTGTGAAAACAGTTCATGCCTCTCCACAAAGATGGTTGTGCTGAGACTAAACAGCACATATGCAGCTTTCTTCATATCAAAAAAACATGTACAACTACCACAATAAAAAAAAATAGCATTTAAACATGATAAAACATTTTTGTGAATGTTAAACTGCTTACTTACTTATGAAGACAAACATCATAGTTCGTTCTAAGTTTTGTGAGCCCATCTAAATGTATTCCACCAGCATTGTGGAAGAAAAAAATGCCGAGCATAACAGAGGGACCTCCATTCATGCAAACTTACATTTATGGAAGGTGAACAGTCTGAACAGCTTTTATTGTGGCACAGGTCCTTTACAAAGTTTAGCTAACTTACCCAATCAAGTGTGTATGCAGACTAAATAATTACTGACTATTTTTTAGGCCTGTATCGTGTTTTATGTTCATCAGAAATAAGACATTAAAAAGAACTGTTGGAGACATATTTATTTTGACCATTTTAATCAGTTTTTAAACAGTTAACTGTATAAAATGTTCATGTAAACACAGGTAAAAAGGCTTAGAAGGAGACAAAATGTTGAATACTGGACTCCAGTGTTGTAAACGAGAACTGAAATCTAATTTTAAGAAGAAAAAAATACTCTTCCCATAGCTCCTAATCTTACCATTCACTTTTTATAAAATTGATTTGCGGGCATTCCTACAAATTAGCTTTTAAATCACATCAGATCTACCTGTTTTGGAGGCATCCCTGATTGAATTTAAGATGAAGCCATAGAATTCACTCCTTTTTTAAAGGATTGTCTCTACTGCGTTAACCCACTGCTGTTTTAGTGCAGCGAGCACCCGAGGCTTCTCAGTGCAGTTCATTTGTTCCCAATCTTTTCCAGCTATTCTGCCATTTTAGCTTTTGAGCTGCACAAAGGCATTGTGTAAATGAGCTTATCGACCATATTCTAAATCCATGATGTCGTCTCCTCTCCTTCAGGGAGTGTTCCTCTTCAGCGCAGTCCAAATGGTTCCCCTCACCATGAACAACTATGTGTTCCCAGCGTGGGGGCAGGGTGTGGGCTGGCTCATGGCCTTGTCCTCTATGATCCTCATTCCAGGATACATGGTCTACATGTTCCTTAACATGAAGGGAACGTATAAGGAGGTAACAATGCTTAATTTGTCATTTGAGTCTAGCCGCTGTACAGTGCACGAGCGGTAAAACTAAGATCTCATTCAGATAATCTAGATGATATAGAGTGGGAAACCAAATTTCCTTTTGAAATAAGAGAGTTTGATATACCATTAATACTGTTCACAATTCAATCTCCAGTCCAGTACAATTTTTATATGTAGACTAAATAAAAAAATGTTATCTTGGCAAGTGAAATCAATTCACAAGTCTCTCATTATGGGATTTTAAGAATATGTGACAAGAATACAATACAGTTATTTAACAGCAATATTTTATATCATGAAATTGTCTCAGATAATGTCTTGAAACAAGCAAAATTGTCTGCCAATGCAATGAGATTTCTGTACATAAAATGACTTAAATCAAGTAAAAACATCTAGAAGTAAGTTGAATAATTTTGAAAACCTTTACAACACAATGGTCTCATAATGAGAAACATTCGACTAGATTTAAGATGATTTCAGGGTGCCACAATATCATGCATTTGATCTCCCATTCAGCCTGCAGCAGTTTAGCCCCACATATTTACACTGAAGCGAAAAGGAGTGGTGTTCCTGCAGACAGTCTGTAGCAGTTATTGGAGTGGAAGCTGAGTAAGGTGATTAAACGTTACACTGGTTTTTGCTGTCAGCAAGCAAATGTATCACTGTAGCCTTCCAAAGTATCCATACCTACACAAGGAGTGGCTGAAGTTTATTTCTTCTCAGAGGATTCCAATCGGAACTTTACATTCTGCTCTGCACAGGACGTTTCTTTGAATGTGCCAGTCAATCGAAACAGATAATGGGCCTTTTAACAGTAATTGTAAAATGGTTCAGTTCTTTGGCAGGTTGTAGAATGGTAGGCTTAGGTTGAGTTAGGGAGAGTCACATGATCCACACTCACTGACATCTGATGTATTCTTGCAGCGGATCAGGATAATGCTGCAGCCTCCGAATGTGGTGAAGGCCCAGGAGAATGGGCCTGAACAACAACAGCAGCAGCAGCAGCAACCGGCGCAACCAGCACAACCGGCACAAGCAGTGCAGCAGCAGCAGGTACAGCAGCAACCGCAGCAAGCTCAACAACCCCAACAGCAGCAACCGCAGCAACCACAACCACAGCAGCAGCAGCAGCAGCAGGTTGATAACGCCATCCCGGCCAACCCCGGCAATGCAGACGCCAACGTCTAAACCCTAGCTGAGAGCAATCAAAGATGAACAATACAGAGGACTTCCATGTTTATACAATAATAGAATCATCTACCTCCAGGGGCCAAACATGATCTAATTCAATCTTCAAAAACATATATGTGTGACAGTTTGACTTCTGCGTTTAAAAAACCTACCACACTCATGGGTAGGTCTTCTAAACGTAAAAGCAAAGCGTGTTGGTGTCAAAAGAGGAAAAAAAAAAAAATCCAAAAAAGAAAAAAATTCCATTATACTGTATGCGAGTGAATCTGTCTCTAACGTGTTAATACTGTGAGTTCAATTAAAAGCACAGCGCAGTGATGCATAAGCTATATCAGTGAGGTATAAAAGAGTTTGTGTTGCTCAGAAGCGCTCAGAAGGCATAAAATATCAAAGAGAAAATGCAAGAGATTTCATATATATCGGGTCATTGGTCGCTAATCCAAAACAAACGTCTGGCAAGCGACCCCCATGCCCCTACTTTGGAAGTGGGGTGTTATTACTTTCAAGTTTAAAGCACAAAGAAATCTGAATTAGGAGAGCCCTTGGGTGACCCACTATCTGTCGTTTCGATATTTTTGTTAGAGAGACTGTTACTATTTTATTTTCTTTGCTGGAAGAAAAAAAAAAAGAGAAAACTACTTGTATGTGATCGAAAACCATTTTTAGAATTCTTTTTAGGATGTTTTGTACACTTAATGTTGTGATCGAGGACCAAAATTATAGACTAAAGCAAAAACGTATCTATGCCATGCAGTGTATAGGTTACAGAGGACAGGGTACAAAAGTATGGAACTTGAAAAGAAAAAAAAAAAAGGAAAAACAAAACCACAGGGTTTTTTTTAGTGTCAGCATCCGCCTGTCGACCAGTGCTGTCATATCAGTCCTGTTTACGCTTCTGTGCTTCTTATCAGGAATATGAGTGGAAGGCAAAGCACAGCTGAATCTCCAGATTGCCGCAAAGGAGAGAAAAGGAGCGTTTGAGCTCATAATTCAATGATTGAGGACCAAACAGATTGATGCTAAACAGAGTGCATGACTGTGCAGGTGTAATTCATTCATGTGCCAAAACGCTAGACCATATCTGTGATCAAAATGGGGAAAAGTAGAAAGCGCCGCAAATATTTTATATCCTGACAGTTTACAACAAGGGTGTCAGACTTGGTTTCCTCCAGGTCACAGCTCCGCAGAGATAAGTTAACCAGCTACAACCCCAGGCTTACATTCTAGGGCTTGGTATTCAGTAAATACATGGACTACAAGGCAAACTGGTCGGGTTATTCTGAAGTTATAGAAATGTTTAGTGAAACTTTGGACCGGCCAGTGGGTTCTGGCCATTTAAGGGGTTAAGGCAAGGTCACCTCCCCTTGTTATGTGGACAAAACTAAATTTTGAGACAAATGCTTAATTTGCATTATCATTAGCCAGTAGCAGTAGACTACAACACATTCTTTTCTGAATGCTGCTAATCAACTACAATGTTGTAACCATCAGTGAGCTACTGTTTGATGTGTACAGGCAGAAACTTTAACTGGTACTAGCAAATGTGGTGCTGCTAGCATAAACAAGCACACTAAAAACCAAGCTGCTTTTATGTTTATGTCAAAACCTGTGAAAAACTGCAGCCACTAATCTGAGCCTTTTAACTGCCACTGAAGGCCTGCCTTACCATTGATCAGATTGGTCAGCACAGAAAAAATGCTCATGATGTAGGGTACTTGACTGCTTGAAGTTGAACATTTTTTCCCCATCAGCTACACACAAATCACAGCCATGCAGGGCACATAAAATGCAAGGTGCCCATCATGCAACAACAAGTAAAACTGCTTTAAATGAGTTCAGTCACAGAAAACATATACAACGCCAGGAGTCAGCTGTGCACAGATTTGTGTTTTTCCTCTTTCCAGCACTCTGAATTCAATACATGAAGACTTGCTTATTAGCTGATGAGTTGAATCATGTGTATTTAGTGAGGAATGCTAAAGACCGCAGAGCTGCAACCTGGAAGGTACCTAGTCTGACAGTCCTGGTTTACAATAAGAAATGCTGAAAAGCACATTTCAGAGTATTAGCCTGTAAACAAAATGTGTACTGTAACAAATAACAAAATGTGTACTGTAACAAGACTTTCAATTTCAATTCAAAAACAAAGTCTGTTACAACATATGCTCTATTTTGGCTCCGCAGAGTATTCCCGCGGCGTGTTTAGTACAACGATAAAGCGATAGTTTGCAGATCTATGGCAGCTACCTGTGAAACGCATTTGGTCATTCGAAACATGTTTACTCCGAGGAGAAAAGCACCTATGAAATGTGAAACGGCTACGTCCTGTGAAATTTGTACAAAAGTTACTTACTTTACCACAGTTTTCTCTGGAAACTTTGTTGTAAAACTGTGTCGTGTAAAACATGTAACTGTGAATGTCTGTATTACATTTGAAGTTATTGTCTCAATGTTGAAACATTTGAAAAAGAGTTGCTGTTTTCTGCAATAATATTTTGATCTCAGAAACCGAAGCACATATATCATGGAAATGATGAGAAGTGACAATGATTATAAAAATGATTATAACAAATAGAATTTATGTCTAGTAAGAAATAATATTGTTTTGTATATTTTTAACTGTTAAACTGCCTACAACATAATATACACAGGATATGTATTTAAATGGTGTCATATGATAAAGCACGATTGTCATGTTATTAAAAAAATGTACAAATAAAGATTATTGAAAATATTCAGTTTTATGTTTGGTGGATGTGAGCATTGGCATTTTGACTAGAATTAGCATGAACTAGTCTGCTGCTCAAAATTTTTGAATGTTTTCAGTGATATAAAGCCAATTTTTGCAGTTAACTCCTTAAATGTATTCTTTTATGCACACAGCTTTCAGATAATTAAAAGGACTCTAGGAAGCTGTAAAAAATGAAAAAATTATAGATGTGTCCAGAATTTTAATGTACACAATGGCATTTGTTTAGCAGTTTAGCAGTTTATTGACCAATAATGGCCTCAAATTGTCTTAAAAAATGTTCTGCATGCAAAAGAATATAGTGAGTAATATGCAGGCATTGACTTGTAGGTTGTGATTAAGGTACAGAGATATTAATAATGGTAATAAATGAGGCTGATTAAAGCAATAAGCCACAACAGGCTGTGGGTTGCTGCGATTTTATCACAGGAAGGGTGTTCTTAGGCAGAACTTGAAGCAGAAAACAAGTGGCTTATTGTTTTTATAAAATGTCGGCCAACATAAAATATCATAAAATACACAATTTTTCAGATAATAATTTCAGTTATTATTCATAATAATTGACATAAACAAGTATGTAGTTCCTTTAGAGTGTGGCATCAGTGCCAAGCAACCATGGACGGCTGATTGAGGAGAACGTTTGGTCGCCCATTGCTGTATGTTGTCATATTACAATGAACATTTGATAACACAGCACTGTTTGATGCAAACCCTTCCTTAATAAGTACTTTTTGGTCACTAGATTACCATCGCAAGTCTTATGTGGCACCAATCCAGCAGCACCCCTTTTCTCATGCAGAGCTCAATCTCAGGTTGCTCCCTGCTTCCTACATACTGCACTACATAGGAATTTAAATACTGGATCCTGCAGTCCAAAGGTGCAAAATATTGCTAAAAAAAATAGCAATTTCAGACTTACATCCATACTCGATAAATGATTATTCCATTAACAGCAGAAGGGTTTTTTTCGTGCCCTGGCGCAGTAAGATACAATTTAGTAGCTGTGAGCTCGTCATAGGTGTGCATGTCTTGTGGATTTTACAATGGCTTCGAATGCGGTTCAGCCAATCAGATTTTAGGACTGGAACTATCCATTTTACAAATGGTTTTATACAACAATTAGTTCCAACAGCATAATCTGATTGGTTGAGAAGCATTCTACCTGTGCTGTTCTATGTAATAACAAATACGCACATACATAAACAGAACATTAATACATAGAATAACTTCTGTAAGATAAGCAGGCTGTTTGGAATTAGGCTGAAACATACAGAATGCAATTCAGTAAACAAGCTGGGCTGTGAAATGCTTTACAGACAGATTGGAACAAAACATTATTCAATTCATCTGGTAAATAATGAAACCCGGTATTGCGACACTTGTATGGCTCTGTCTGTAATACAAATGGCTTCTGCTGTTTTGGCAAAAGGAAATATTAAAGCACATTTAACACAATGTTCAGGAATCTTTATTTTATTTTTTAAGAGTTTTATTCTGTTAGACTTGTGTTATTGTGAAAAACTGTCATCAGCTGTGATGTATGTATGTCTCCAGCTTTTTCCTGCAACCAAATCACAGCTGTGATGTTATTTGCAACGAGACTTGACTTTGAGTGACATACATATTACATTTTATATGTATTATTCACATTAGATTAGTGTTCTTCCCCAAACGACATAGTAGTGCCTTTCTGTTCTTATTCACAGAAAATACTATTATTTTTGTTAATACAGTAGACTGTCATAACATGCAATGCTTTTGCTAAAATCTCTGAAAACAGAAAAACCGTGTACACATGCACACGTACACGATTCTGGAAATGCAAGAGTCTTAAAATAGATTACTATACATACTCACACACACACACACACACACACACACACACACACACACGCACACACAAACACGCAACGAGATTTGTATTTCTGACACACCTGCACTCTGCATCTCTCTGTATGGTTGCCGCTGGTAACCAGACGGAGAGGGATAGAGATAGAGAGAAAAGGAGAGAGAGAGAGAGAGAGAGAAGAGGGAAAAAGAAATAGGGAGAGAATGAGAAGAGGGAGAGAAGGAGTTGAAAGAAAGCGAAAGAAAAAAGAACAAAAAAGAGAGGAGAAAGACAGAGAGAAGAAGGGGACAGAGAGAGAGAGAGAAAAGAGAACAGGAGAGAGAAACAGAGAGAAAGAGAGAGAGGAAAAAACTGAAAAAGAGTGAAAAAGAGGGACAGAAAGAACAGAGAGAAAAGAAGGAAAAAGAGATATAGAGAGAAAAAAGAAAAAGTGAGAGAGAAATAAAAAAGAAAAGAAAAAACAAAAGAGAGATGAAAGAGAGAAAGAGTGGAGA